>VXBR01008240.1:22384-72315 GCA_013400215.1 Cisticola juncidis
TGTGTTCATTCTTTAAAAGTATTGCATGAGGATCCCATAACACTGTTATTGAAAAAAGACAACAAGGCACATGTGAAAGTTAACGTGGTTGGGGGAAGGCATGCATTATGGTATAAAAGGGGAACTTTCCATCAGGCCTGTGCCTGACCTGTTCTCTCCTGCACAGACACAATTGCAGTACAAAGGCTGAAAGTGTGCAACAGTGTTTCTTGCCACCTCTGTACTTGTAAATCAGACAGTAGGTGGAAATGTTCCTGGACGATGGATTGCAATTGCCCACACTAGTGAAGCATTAAGACTTTGCCTGATGTGAGTTAAGCATAAGCCAAAAAGCACTTTCCCAAGCTATTCCCTACCACATTTCACGAGCTATTCCCAAAAGTCAGCTTGCCAGCAGCTCCTTATTTTAGAGGTTAAAGGAGTTGCCCAGCATGGACACTGTCCTTTTGGGGCCAGCTGGAACATAGTGCCCAGGAACATTCTTGGACAGATTTATTTGCAGTCCAGGAAGAAAGAGATCCCTCCCACAGATGTCATTTCAAGGGAAATTCACTCACAAAACCAGACATTTTCATGAATTCAGATGACACAATCTAATCCTCAAGTAGAAACTTAATTTCTCCGAAGTAACCTTTATTTTTTATCTCTAAGGAGTAAGGCAATTAGCAAGGTAACTTTTTAGAATTTTGCAAAACTGAAGTGACTGGGGTACTTGCTCCAATGTAATTACCTAAAATTATATGTTGATATTTTGTAACTAACCTGAACTTTTTTTTGTTTGTTTGTTTGTTTGAGGGAATGTCAATTTTTAAAATTATTATTTCTTAAGTATGTACTGACACATCATAAAAACAGACTTTTTCTTTCACTTAAAAGTAAGATTTTTTTTTTATGTCACAGCACTTGATTTTTAAAAATGAATTGAGATGGTGTTTGTTGCTTTTGGAAGTTACATACATCTCTGAAGAAAACAGTTGCAAAAGACAGTTTCCTTTCATGGTAATCATTACAACTTCATCTTTTCCCAAGATAGGGAAAGTGTTCTGTCTTTATTGCTTTCAGCCCTGTGCTGTCTCAGCCCTGAGGTTAAAGAGTGGGTGGCTTATGGAACCTTGCAATAGCTGAGTGATTCTGCAGACTTTCATAGAGAAAAACTGGTGTGTAAAGTATTGCACTTGAGCTTAGCCTCTGAGAGGAAAGAGCTTATTAGAATATTTCAAGTGTGTGCAAAATATATGAATATATGTCTGCATACATGCAGTGTGAGGGATGTGGCTGGAGAGAAAAGGACTGTCACAATTCACCCCTTAAGATCTTTGCTTTAGAAAAAGGAATCAATATCAACTGGTTTTTTTTTTTTTCAGTTGATAAATTAAGCTAAGTGAAATATTAGACAGAAATATATTTTGTTCAGTTTATTAAATGCATCCAAGATTTGTGCTGTTTACATTTCACATAGTTTTTAGCGAAAGACCTCACTTCAGCTGCAAGATTGGTGGGTGAAATGCCTGGCCTCACTGGAGGCAATGACAAAATTCTCCTTGACCTCCTTGAAACTTTGTATAGACAAGAGGTGAATTCCTGAATATGTACTGATTGAACATACACTTGAATGGGTATCCTGGGAAAATCCCAGCTGCCTAGGGGAATAAAAAAGTTTATAATTGCATGACACACACTTTTGAATCAAGGAGTAGCTACCTTAGTTTAGGATTTTTAACCTTTGTTCTGATCCTGTTTAACTTACTCTACTACTAAGATAATTTATTCCTACCACTGCTGTAGGATATATGTAGTTGCTTCCTTTAGGCATCAATCTTCTATATTTTGCTGAGAGATTCTGTTTGGGGGGTTAATTCCATTAAGGATGCTATAGATTTCTGTTAGGCTTTTTGCTGACAGATTCGTGCTATTAAAAGCTTGTGTGTAGACTTTCTCCTTTTATTTCAGCTTACTGTTATCAAACCATTCTTGTATACTGAGGCTGCAACAATTTGAATTAAGTTTAGCTCAGTTTCTGCAAAAAACTCTGGGGAGAGTATTCATCGGGTTTAGCTGACAGTCTGGTTGATTGGAATAGGCTCATTCGTACTAATGGTATCTGCACAGTGTTTTGTGACTGTTACTAAATCAGCTCTAAGCACCACCTGAAGTTACTTGAGTGAAAACCTGCTGAAAGTAAAGTACAGTGAGCTGCTGGCAGACAGAAGTGTCTGTGTGTACTAGCATTGCTTTCATCTGAGTTGTCCATTAAGACAGGCAAAATACAGTTACTTTTCTACATTGTGCATTATATCACCTGGAGATATAGATACAGAGAGAGGTGGATAAATAGATATATGCACATCACAATTACATCTGTCTTAGGGGGAATGAGGAATGGTATTACCATATTTCACTGTAACCAATACTCCTCTTCCAGAGTATCAGCTTTTGCTGTAACGTTTCCCCGTGGTTTTTAAACAATACTGTGAAAGGTGCTCCTTTCTCCCACCCCCGAGAGAGAACATCTGCAGAGTGGAGTGCACCTACCCTGTACTCTGTATATTGAATCTCCCAGGCGTGGCATGATGGTCCAGTAAACAGAACAGGTTTTTTCCACTTTGTACTCTCAGTGACAAACGAGTGACAAAAATATGAGTTTTCTTATTGCTAATCATACAAATATAGCAACATTCAAAGCCTTTCTCAATTCCTAAAGCAGTTGATAGGCAGCTCTTGTGCAGATGCACAGATATGCAGAACTACTGCTTTGGGAGGAGATAGCATCACAGGACTGAGTGATAAAGAGAAGGATGAGTGCACAGATATGATGTGGTATGGAAACCAACCATGAGCAGCAGTGGCCATGAAATAATGACAGGTGGGTTTACTATTGGTGGAGGTTTTCTGAGAAATTCAGTCCCACAACAGTACAGACACTAAGTAGATACAAAGAGCATTCATTTCTAAATTTCTAAATTTCATTTTAGCACTTAAACCTATTGTCTTCATGTGATTTAGACATCTCATGTTGATGGCATGAAAAGTATTGTTTTCTTCAATGGTTTTTTGTTGGTTTTAGTTTGGTCTTTTTATTTCTTTTCCTTTTTTCTGGAGAATATATGGATATAGGATATAGGATACGGAATGCATAGCAATGAAAAAAAAGAAAAAATCAACATCCTGCCATCCTTGGTAACAATTTCAGAGATGTACAATAAGGTTTACTGGAACAAAGAAATGCCAGATGTCAAAAAACAAATTGAAATTAAAGTTTTGTGCTGTTTTGGTATTTACTCCCTTGGTAGGGTGGGTACATTGTCATGATGGTAGTGATTTTTATCCACTGTTTGTTTCTTTTAGTCTTTCTTTCCTAACAGTTCTTGTCTTCTTCAGGGCTCCTAGGGTCTACCAGTCCTATGGTCATAGATCATGCATTTGCCTTACTGAGAAAACTTTGGATATGAAATATGAAAATATAATCTTGTCTGAAACTATTTAACAGCATTGCAGGACAGTGGTTGCTGTCAGTTTGGGGAGTTTGTGATTTTTAGATTTTGAGTTTTAGTAATTTAACTGAGGCCCAGATTCACAAGTTGGGTAAGTCAACCTGTCAGTACTAATGACAGAGATGTCCTGCTGATTTCTACAAGCCGAATGTTTGGCCAATAACTTACTACCAAAAGACCCCCATGTTGCCCAGTAGAATAAGAATCTTAAGATTGTATCAGCTTTTATTTCCTTCTGCATCATTGCTGAACAATAGTTTTCACTATAACTCAAGACAGTTCAGATTCCTTATTTATAATACTTTAAGAGCTGTTTTTTCATTACATTCAAGATGCTTGTGCAAAAGGAATGTTTTCAATTCAGTCACTTAACTTTAGGATCCTGGGATCACTTCAGTGTTCCTGGACTTGTTGCAAAAAAAGCAGAACTCCTGCAAAAGGTAGAAAACTGATAATTTTAATTTGCATGCAACAGTGTTTTAAGTTTTTAAAAAATACTTAAAGCATGCTTTGTGTGGTGGACATTTTTGCTGGGTCTATTTATTATGGAGTGAATTATATTTTTCAAGAATTATTCATCTGGGTTATTTTAGAGGCTGCTTTGAATTCTGGTCATTTCTAAAGATACTGCAATTCATAGTTATTAGTAAGGTAGTGGTTTGATCTAACCTCAGCTACCTGTTGCTGGCTGTGAATGGAAGAATTTATTTTTAGTGTGAAACCACAATATGAATATTTTCCACTCTGAAAGCATAAAAAACCCTTTAAGTAGAAATTTTACTCCTTCACTGTGATGTGCTGTGGCTCTGATGTCAGACATATTGGGTTCTTCTTACAGAAAATCCTTTAAAATGCCTTATTCTCTATTGAAGTTGACAAGAATTTCCTCCACTTAACCCCTTCAGTGCCCCCAGGCATTTAGCTCACATCAAACAAAAGGGAGCTCCTCTGCCTCCTAGATGGGGATACTGGGATGTTGACAAATGCAAAACGAAAAATAAGGAGACAGAAAAACCTAGGCCCTTGGAAGGAGGTTAGTGGGCAGGCTCACATAGCTGTGATCCATGAGAGGCAGCATCTCTGGGGGCTGTGACTTTACAACTGCACAACCACTGGGACTGCCCTGCTGATACGGTAACCTTCTTTTTGGCGTGATGTGGTCTTTGTTTGTTTGTTGGTGTGTGCTATTTGGGGATAATTCTGCCATTTCTGCAAGATTCAGAATCAGAAATATCTGTAATTTCCAGTAATATCAGCTCTGCTTGGTAAGAGTCAATGGGTTAATTGTGCTACAAAGCTACCTACAGCTCTTGAGCGCATGAAGTAGTTACATGTGGAGTTATGAAAGCTATTATTCAGTGTAACTGTGGTTGGACTACTTCACCCACCATGGACTACATTGCAGAAGAATGATAATCTGAGACCTATGTAAAGCCATTGGCATATACACAAACTTCCCATTTTTTAATGTAAAACATTTGAATTGCATTAGAGATTAAATTAAGAAACATCAAACAATATCCTGGTTCCTTTATACTTCATTTATAATTTTGCAAACAAGCCTAATCTAGAGTGCAGTTAAAAGCAAAAAAGATAAAATGGAAAACAAGAGTATAACACAGTTTAAAAACCAGGAAAGTTTGTACCCAAGGTTCAGTTAATTTTAAGGACAAGAAATAGCTCCTGAGTCTTGACTGAGAGCCTGGTTTCCACAGAATATAGGGCTTTTAGGTAATTGATGGGCTTTGATTGCTGTTCACCACCAAGCTTTTGCTGTTTCAGTCACAGAGGCTACTGACCTTCCCTGCTTACATGGTCACCATACTTCCACAGCTTTTAAAATATTTCAAAATAATTTGTGGACTTCTTTGATGGCGGGAAATTAGTTCCTCCTTCATATTTGTGATGCCTCAGAAGTTCTCTTTTTCTTCCCTTTCTTAAGAGGCTGAAAGAAAAAAGTAGTCCATGATTTAGTTCTGTCAACTCAATTAATTTATCTTAGGTGAAGAAAGCTGTTGTCTTTGTGTCCACAGTTGTAAGGGAAAAAATGTGGTTTTTACCAACTGCTTGCTTACACATGATATTAGCACAAGGTAAAATGTTCATGTGGTTACAGCTGCTGGAATTTCAGTGCATGTGGTTTGGTCATTCATGCTACCAAGAAAATGTTTATCATCTCTACTAATACATGTCAAAAGCTACAGTCATGCTCTTAGCACTGTGATTTTAACATTTGATAAGTAAAAAAATGTTTATTTAAAAAACATGAGGAACTAAGTGCCATTGCACAACCAATTTTCGCTAGAGAAGATAAGACCGGAGCTTCTGGCTAACACCTTCAAAAAGAGGTTGCTAACCACTTTGCATTTCACATGTGTGTCTTAAAATGCAAGAGACCTTGCTTTTCTAAATCCAAATATTCCTTCTCCTTCTGACCAGCTGCAAGGAGTTTTTACAGGTACTCACCACTTCATTTCCCAAGGAGGATCTGTTTGATTTTTGGTCTAGAAGCAGGAAGTACAGGCAGAACATTTCAGGAGATCCCCCTCCTGGTTGCAGAGAGAAAGAAATAGTGGAAGCCTATATCACTGTGCATCCTAAATTATGTGATGAGTAAACATCATTTTGGTAAGGAAAAAGTCTTACCACAGGACTGTAAATATTTTTGGTAATTACATTTTTTTTGATCTTATTTTCAGTGTGATTGTGAAAGAGCCATCTTTGCTTTCAGATTCCTGTTTGCCCTGCACAGAATGGAATCTTGGCCATGGTCTGGATTTAATTTCCCCCGATTTACAGGAACTACAACAACAGATTTTGCAGGAGTTATGCATTTGTAAGGGCTGTAATAAGCAAACATTTTGTATTTCCTTGCTAGATAAACACTGGAAAGAGCAGAGCATCCAGTAAGGCTCTTGCCTGCTGATAGGTTAATTTAGGTACCTCATAAGAGACTTTTGACAAGTGGCAGGCAGGCTGAGATGCATCCATAATCTGGAGCAGGTTGAGAACATGTGTAAAACAATCTTCAGGGACTAACAACCTTCACAATTAGATACAATCTCATCAACACCCATAAGGATAACCAGCTTTCACAGCCCAACTGCAATCTCCTTCTGGGCAGCCTTAACCTCCTTCACTTCTGTATATTTGGTGGTAAAAGTAAGATAAGCATTTGGAGTGTATCTGTGCAGTGTTCTCTTTATGCACCATAAATCCTTAAACAGTAAGTAAAATGAATGGGGAGCTTGGGTGTGCTGCAACTATCCCAGTACGACAGTGGTGCACGTGAGAGGGATAGGAAGGGAGTGGACTGCAGGCAGTGGCCATGTCTGCACATTATCTCTAAAGAGCATCTCTCTTGTCACCATCACAAAATACATCCTGGGCTATGTGAACCACTCTTCTGAGGCCACAGAAATTCCCTGTGTTCTTAAGGCATTTTTGAGAAACAGAAATCATACTGAGTCAGAACTATCTTGGGTTTCCCTGAAGTAGGTGTAGGAGAATTATAGTGACTGCTTGTGTGTCAGCTGCTGTCCACTACAGCCTATCAAGGTGTAGATGACTGCCAGCATCTCTGTCTCAATTCTCCTAGAAAATGTGTAGAAGTAATGAAAAAAAACAAAAACAAAACCAAAACAACAACGAAAACACACCCTCCAAAAAACAAACAACCCATACCTCGTAGAGTGGTGCTAGACCTAAGACTTTTTTCCAGTGTGAATGGATATAGGTGACACCGGGCAAGGATGAAAATTCTTCTGCTAAATATGTTGATAAAGTCACTCTCTACAGTGATCTTAGGGAAGAATTTTCACTAAAACTCAGCTTTTCAAGCATTTAAGTCAACAAGACACTGCATCTGGTATCTCTCAGGAAGCCCAACAATGTGAACACAGATGTGAACACATTGGGGATGGTTCTGCAAAGTTAGCAAGTTGGCTGCGTGATGCTAGCAAAAATTCATGCCCAGGAGATCAGCGCTGGAACATCTAGGAAAAGATATAACCACTGATGCACCAGTATTTAAGGAATAATGAAGTACTTCTTCGATCTAGAAACTTTCTGCATCCAATCTAGTGTTTTAATGGCTTTTAATGACCTTTCTGTTAGTTTCTAAAGCCTACTAACTCAAGCCATTCAAACATGGATTGTTTGTCTGCAATATCCTTGTGCAAGGAGTTCCACTAAATTGAGCAAGGAGTTGTATTCTAAATCTAGCTTTTACCAGACCAAAGAAGGTAAGATTTATTTCACCCCAAAGACTTGCAAACTGATTTTTATGGATGTACTTCAGTACCTTCATAAGGATTGAAGGTACAGTGACGGATCTTAATCCTTGATTGTATTGCAGCATTTTACCTGAAGTAGAACGAACCCTCAGGTGCAGCACAAAGCTAAATCATCCAGCTGGGTGCATATGCTTGTAGCGCCTCAGCACCAAGCTTCACTGTTTTCTGTAAACATTTATTCTGTTTCTAATGTTTTTGTTAAGTCGTGGAAAAGAAATATTGCCAGATGGCTTCCTTTGTCTTTGCAAATCCCTGCAAGAATTATCAAGAAAGATGCAGGGTACAAAAATCATGGCAATGTCATTGTTTTGTTGTGAGGCAAATATAAGAATAGCAGCTGGGTTATACCTTGGGAATTGCTTCTCATGAGGAAGGAAACATACCTCAGTATTGGGGCATAAGAACTTTAGGTTTTTCTACCAGTGTTTGGGAAAATGTTCAAGTCCCTCTGTATCTTCTTCAGGTTTGTATCTTTTCATTTTTTTCATCTAGTACTAAAAGTGTGGTACTTTTTGAAGCTTCCTGTAGTCTCTTGCAATGTGTAAGGGCTTTCGCTGTTTCTGTGTCAGTTATTATTATCAGGATTATTATTATCAGCAGTAGCCTTCCCTCCCGCCCCCTAAATCCAGAAAGACTAGAATTACATCCTGCTCCAGGAGGGATAAAGAGGACACCCATCATATATAATGTCAAGCATAAACCCAAAATGTACTTAGTGGCATGAAATACAGATAAGGTTAGATGCACTGGTGGAATCTGGCTGGTTAGGTCATGTTCATAACTCCTTTGCACAGCATCAAGGAGGATAAACCAGTTTATCTGGTCTATTGATTTTTTGTTGCTCTGAATCCTAATACTTTGATTTTTTTGGCTCAAATCTTTATGCTGCAAAGAGAGCGAAACTGATATTTAGGGCCATCTCCCTGGGGGTAATATATGGATCAGGTATGCAGGTTGCTGGCAGAGGATTTTCTAAGGTAAGTCTGCAAAACATGCAGCTACAGGTCTCAGTTTAGAAGGGTTTCAAACCCACCTCTCTCATTTTACATGTTCAATGTGGCCTAGAGGAACATCCACCCACACCAAATGGAAAAGCCAGATTTCCTTCCAGTTTCAAAAACATTATAGACATCTGCCAAATGACATTTCTAATTCTTCCCGTAAAAAACGGAAAGCTAAACAGAAGCATCACCCTTCCAATAAATCCATTCCAAGCTCTTCCTGATTTATTCCAGATCCTCTGCATTTTGGTGAGGCTGTTAAATAATACCCACTTTTGTTCTCCTTATGGGGGTTACCTCAGAAAGTATTTTATATAGTTGTTCCTTCAGGGACTTTTAAAAATGCTCTAGAAATCATAAAGGGACAAAGTTTGACTTCTGATACACATGTTCAGTTCCTATTGACTTCATTGGGGAATTTCAAGCCAGAATAGACCACAGTGTTGGAAATATTTACTTAGGCATGCTAAGGAAAGTGAGTAGTTCTGAATAATTTTTAATATTTCCATTAACTACAACAGAATTTAAGCACATAAATTTGATATTTTTTAATATATTAGAAAGAGACAAATCATTAAAATATGCTTAAGAAGTCAAAGAAATTGTGAAATGAAGAAAGCCACAAAAACTTCTTGTCTGGAGGGTTTTTTAAGAACTAGTTAATCACAAAATCTCACAATAGATGTATGATCTCTGAGATGTAATTAAACATAAAGCTATAACTCATTTTTTACTGTGGTGAGATTGTTGAAAAGGATCCAAATTCATGTTGCCATAAAGAAAATTTGTCTTAAGATTTTTTGTTTTACATTATAATGGCATTGAAAAGGCTGTTTTCAGCTGTCACTGTTGTCCATCATTTTGTTCTGGAAAGTTTTTGAAGCCTGACTACTTGGACAAGCACAAACCCAAGGTCCTCTGGCTGTGCCCTGACCTGGTCAGACAGAGACAGATCCTGTCCAAAATCAAGTAATTGTACTCAGGTTGCTTAACCCTGCTGGTTACATCAAAACACAAGTGCCATGTGAATGTCTCTATATGACTTTGGATCCGAGCTGGCTCATGTCTGGCCATTTGAAGAGCAGACAGACAAGCTTGCATCTGTCTGTACCTGTCCCTGGAGACATACCCTAAAGCTGCTAAATAGCTGATTTTTTTTTTAATGTCACAGTAAACAATGAATATGGAATGTCAAGTAATCATCACAGAGCTGAAATATCCTCAACAAAGAAAATAGGTAAAACAATGCAAATAAAACGAGATCTTTTTTCTTCCCACACCCATAAACTGTCATACAAGTGCAATAGCTGCAATTGACGTAAACGCTTTTTGAAAAGCTAATTTAGTAGTATGCAGTCACCTTTAATTTGTTCATTATTCTCTTATTTTAATATTTCTTCTTATTTTAAGAAGAATGTTGTTATTTCCAAAATCTCATCCAGAAATACTGGCTATTAGTACAGGAGTTACAGGAGAACCTGTAAAATGTTCAGTTTTCTTTCATAAAATTAAAGGTCCTGGTAAACTTTGGATAAGATGCCATATGTTGAAATTTTAAGTGTTGTATGAATTGGTCTTTTGGCAAAATAATCCCAAAGTACATTGCTATTAAATTCAGTAATGTAACAATGTAAAATGGCCAATACAGTGTCTGAAAAAACATTTACACCTTCAGAAATTAGAAAGAACATCCCAGGTAAAAATCAAAGATGGATCTGTAATCCTCACTGGTCCTTTACAGCAGTGTTGTCTAATACTATTCACTCAACTTTTTATCATAAATATTTGAGTGTTTATTACTTACTTTTATTTTGCCAGTTTAGTTTTTCCTTTTCCATCTTCAAAAGCTATCTTTTTGAGATTCTACTAGTTACTTTGCTGTTTAAGTACTGATGCAGCCTTCTGCCAAATATTGCAGTCCCTAGCCTGTGGATCCATCCTACCTGTCCTGCTACAAGCTGCCACAGTGATGGCTTATTTTTGGGTTTATGCTTTGGTGGGTGAATATGAGAGACCAATGACCACATTGTGTTTGGAAATACTGTAGCAGTAATAAATGGGAGAGGGCTTTATGGAACTCTTCCAGGCACCTTTTCCAGGTTTTCTGAGATGCTCTAATAACTTAAGAGAAAATATCTTGGGTCCCTATCCATTCTCCACATTCAGATGGATCAGACGACTGGTTTAAAGAACTGCTTGTTCTCAGTGCGATCAAAGAGACTTCCATTTTACACTGACAGCAGGCCACTATGTTCACAAATAATAGATTTTAAAGAAGTCTTTTAAAGCTTTAACTCTCACCACGACTTTAGTCATAGGTCTATGCCATAAAACGGAACTTTGTTCTAGCAGGGGACAAACAGGTGGCAGTCAAGTCCAGAGGTGCAGCTGAATCACAGGCTTTGCATAACTGAAGGACAAATACCTTCAAACATAGCAGCACTTTACAACTAAAATATCTCTTATATCAGTTAGAAGCAGTACTATGTTCCCAAGAGCAGAACAGAACTTGAAGTAGCTACAGGGCTTCATGTGTGGATATAAATTTAGAAGATCTGATGAGCCATCTCAAACTTTTCTCCAGCTGCTTTGATGACATCATTGGTTTCACTATCTACAGTGGCACCATTGTCAGATTAAACAATGACAGTTCTAAAACTATCCTCTCTGCTTTCCTGACAGATATTCATATGCTGCATATGAGGGAAAAATAATCTTGTTGTCATCATAATTTTTTCTTTCTTTCTATTCCTTTTTTTTTTCCCCTCCCACATAATTCCTTTTTGTCCTTCGGATCTTAATTGCAATTCATTATTATTATTGTGAAGAGCAGCCTCATGAAGGCAAAGAGTTAAAGACGTCACTTTAAATGACAAAAGCTGAACACTTTACCCCACTTTCAGTCTCTCATCTATTCATCCTTTTCATTGTGAACTTCGCTATTTCAGCTTTCTAAGCTCTTCAACTACCTGCCCCTAATTTGTATTCCTGGGAAGAGGCCTAGGCTAGTTATTTTGCATTTGTGTGCTAATGGTGCTGAGTTTGTTTCTAAGAGGAGAACAGGGAGGGGAGGGCAGGAACCTCCAAAAGGGTTTAAGTGGGAGTGGGGGTGAAGGTGCAGGAAGGGTTGTTTGGGGGAGAGTCATGCTGAATTTTAACCCTGAATGCTTTCTTATACAATTTCGCACAAAGCCTGCCTGATTATATGGAAAATGACACCCTGTGAAAACTTGCCTGTTCATATACACCTTTTAAACAAATAGGTTAGTCAAGTATCTGGAAAGCCTGGGAGACAGTTGGGTCATCTTTTTATTAATACATTAAATCATGACACATTTTCTCAAAGCTTTTGTTTTTTTTAAACATATGCCCTTGAAAATTATGTAACTTATTCAAAATATGCATAGTATTCTGAAATACATTTATTATAGTATTCTGAAATACATTTATTTGTGGAAACAGTCTGTACATGTAAATGATAGTAGTGCAACCCTGCTCTGCTTTGATAAAACCCTTTACTTTCACGGGGTTAATTTTGCCTGTGTGCTTAGATGCTGTGTGAGATAAAATACCTTTCATTAGATTAAATAGGCAAACAGAGGCTTTTTGACTTATTGACTAGTATTTCAAAGCTGAGCATTTCTTATGCTAATCATTTTTATAACTAATTTAACAGACGTAAAAGAATGTCATTATGAATAATCAGCGATGTTAGTAATTTAGTTTCTAATTAACCAGGGATGTGGCAGACCATTACAGATGGGAATTCTCATTAGCCATGAGAGGCATGGGCGTTTTGCTGCTTATTATACATTCTGCTTATATTTAAAAATAGTCTGGTTGTTCACAGTTTTTAGTGTGAAGCACTTTCACGTCATGCTGCTGGGTAAATCGGCTTGTTGCACTTTGTCAAACTGTAAACCAAACAACTATGCAAAGCACCTGATGCAACAAAGCGTGTAGGCAGTCATTTTCCATTTCATGAATTATTGCATGGCAGTAGTTCTCACCCCAGCTCCACACCCAAGAGGTGGATTTGCAAAAGGGGCATTTTTCTTTTGCAGGTGTAAGTTGCTTGCAATACAATTAAGCACAGACATATTAGATCTTCAGATCTACACCCATGATTCATTTTCTGCATAAAAATGAAAGGGAGCCTGCCCACTTAAGTCTCCCTGTCTCTCTGAGCTTGTGACATACTGTTACAGAACTACTGCAGTCTCTAAACCATCCAGTTCCCCTGTGTAAGCTTCCACTAGCATTTGCACAACAGTTCTGGGGTATGAAAAAGGCTGCTCCTTTACATTCCTATATACCCTGAGTGAAATAATGCACACCACTGCTGTTTCTGCTCTTATTACTTCTTGTTTTCTTCAGTGATCATTTCCAAATTTTTTCTAAATGTTCAAATTCTCTTTCAGTAAGACCCAATGAAAATACAACCATCTGAAGAAAGGGTTTTCTTCCATTTGAAAAGCTTAAATACATGTATTTGTATGCATTTTCAGTTTCTCAGATAGTCTAAATCATTCAGAATCAGTATGGTCAGCTTGTTTGAAAAAGACACTGAACACCGTTTACAGTAATAATAAGTATTTTTTCAATATTAGCATATCAGCAATATGGACAAGCCATTAAAGTCCTTGAGAAGGACAGTCTGCCCCATGATTTATTAGTCTCTGGAAAGCAGGAGGGTGACAATTTCATGAGGTACAGCAGCAAATAAACCTAAAGGAGAAAAGCTCCCTCCAAGATCCAAAATTTGGGTTATAAAGAAATGTCCATCCCAATAGTGGCAAACTTTGTCTATAGAACAAAGACATGCACAGTTTTTTCAAGAATGACCCGGTTAAACTGCTGTAAACTGTTTATTCTGAATATACATAACAGACCTCCACCCACTGTTTAATGTAGTTTAACTACATTAATTTAAACACACTTTAGTTAACCACTGCAACTTTCTCCATGAGAGAGAAGTAAAAGCGATTTGAAGTCAGGTCATTCATTGTTTCTGTCCAAACCTGTTTGTGATTCCTCTCACTTGGGAACAAGTGTGTCCCATTTCAATTCCTGTGTTGGAGTCTGCATCAAAAATATCAGGACGTGTAAATTAAAATGAACTGCTGTTTCAATTCAAGTATTCACATAGGGAAGAAGTAAAGATGGAGATTCCTGATATGTTTATTAGCCTATTTATGTACATTGTATAGCCAGTTAAACTTTGCCTAAGATACAATTGAACATACTTAGTCAGATTAGAAAATATTTTTTCTTTTCATAGCAGAGATTAGGGCAGTGACCACGGCTATGGAAAATCAATGTTCAGTGCCTGCTCTGCTATAGATATCATAATACAAATGACCTTGGGCATGTCACTTAGCATATATTTGCACTGCAGTCAGACAACCTAACCTTAAAGTTCAGCATTCCTGAACTTTTTAGCAGCACCACTAGACACTGTCAACCCCTACTGTTTTCAAAGGCCACTGTGGCCCCCTATAAAAATTTTAATCAAAAGCACCATTGTGACAACTTTGTTTTATATGGTTCAGCAAGCCATTTGCTATAAACTGGGAACTGCAGATGGGAATCACTCCAATGGCATGGCTTCAATGTGGGTTAAATGCTGAAGGTCCCAGGGAGATTTGTGCATCCCAGGCTGCTTTGTCTGTGCTTCCATGAGTGCCTGAGTGCCTGAGCTGGTCACTGCCACGAACACTGCCATGCTTGTCCTTGCTGCTGCCACACTTGCCCATGGCAGTGAAGACAGGACCTCAGCTCCTCACCTGTGAAAAGATCAGTCTACCTCACAGGTGCAATCTGAACATACTCATATCAAAGACTGTAAGGAATGCAGATGCCTAGGGTTAATGAGACTATTTAATAGATGGTCTAAAATACACTAAGTAGTTATCTTCTCAACTTTCCCTAGGAACATGTGGGAAGCCCTATAGGCTTAGAGGTATGAGCAACCTCCTAAAATTAAGGTGGGAGGTTATATAACTGTCAAAAGTTATCTCAGTTCTGTTGGTTTAACAAACGTCTGATTCATCTGACTCCCTCTAGCTTGACTACAATGGAGATTTTAAAAAAAAAAAGTACCAGACCATTTTAAAAGAACAGAAGGTGTTAAAAGAGGTTGTGCTATAATGAGCAGCTCGTGGCCAGCAACCACCTTCACAGATGCTATAATCTTATAGTTTCTTTGGCTTTGACCCCAGAATTAATGGGTTATACCTGAAAGTATGGAGTCTTCAGACTTGACTCTGAAATTTTATAGTAATGTACACTTCCAGGTGAAGGGAGTGGAGAAGGTTACCAGTTGAAGGGAGTAAGGGGCAGCATAAATTTGTACAAATTGTCCCAGATTTGGGACAATCAGAATACAGTCTGGTGGTGGTGTTCTTTGATCTAAATCAGTTTCTTCATTCTTAGTTGCAAAGTCTTTTCTACAGGACAAGCAATAGTAGACTGCTTTCTTAGGGAAACTTTGAATTATGTTAAAAAATATACATTGCATACCTCATCCTCTTAGGTTACTACTTTTGTTAGGAGTAAACCAACTGCACAGTGTCATGAATTTTTCCAGTGGTTAAAACAACCAAAGGAAACCCAAGCAAACCAAACCAGGAGTGGGTCTTATGCTGAGTCAGCGACTATCTTTCTGTGGGGAAAGAGACAATGAACATTAATGCCTACAACTAGATCAGCGCTGTATCCATAAATTGTATGAGTTCCCACTGATTTCAAATTCTAGAAGATGAAAGTCTATACAGCTGTCCTACTTTGATTGCTTTTTTTAATCTGTACATTTCTTCTGAATGCTCTTGGAGAAAGAGAAAAATCTTTCAACTACACTAATCTAGCCTTCACTATGCAATGACTGAAATAGATATTGTTTTGTCACTTATAGGTTATTGCTTAATAGAAAGTTGTCTGAGCTAGTTTCCTAAGACTGGGTGATGACATATCTGAACATCACTTATCACAATCATGTAAACAGGATCCGTATCTTAATAAAGATCCTCTGTCCTGGGCTTGGGTTTTCTTTCCTTTGTGTTACAAAGGATGTTCTGATGTATAAAAATGAATAATTTAGTCATAATTGCACCACCACAAATTTCTTGTAAACTGAAGCTACAATTGCAATCTCGGACGCCACAAAAAAAATTGCTATAAAAATTTCTAAATAGTTCTTTCTTCAGCTGCAATAACATACCATTTTGCATTACCAGATGTTAAAACTCTATAGATTATCTGACAGCAAATACTATATCAAAGGCAGTTCAAAAGAAAAGTAAAAATTATTTTCATATTTTTAATCATGCCTGCAGATGGGTTAGGATTATCTGTCATAGTTCAGAAGTAGAAAAGAAAAGAAACAGGCTTGATGTAACTTGGCTCAGCGGTCTATTTCAAATATGGTTCACACACAATGGAAAAAACAAACAGGTCTTTGCTTGAGAAAACAGATGCAGCAGGCAAGTGCAAAATCTTACTCTGCTTGTTTCAAAGACAAAAAGCAAAAACTGGCTTTTTAACACAGAAAGAGAGATAGATAGATAGATCCAAAAATTCAGTGTAAACTTTTATTTTTTGAGATTCCTTCTGCTCTTCCCCCTTCCTCTTCCCACACACACTGAATCAACAAACCCAGATGTTCCCAAGAATATGTCCCTCGTCCCTCGGTATTCCCCACGTCCTATGCCTTGCAAGTGCAAGGGGAGATGCTTTACTGCAGATGTACAGGAATTCATTCCTCAGTGTCAATTGTTGTGCTGCAAAGTGATGTACAAACAGTGTACGTTTATTTCTGCAAGGGAAAAGCTTCATGGACTGATCACACTTCAGAGGCACTAAAGATCTAGAAATGCAGTTCTTACAAAAAATGTGACTTCTGATTGTCAGCTTCGGGTATGCACGTCCTGGGTCTTGTCCTTTTAGCAACACAATGTTCCTTCTCATTTTGGCACAGCACTGAACTAAAGAATGGGATCTGCAAGACAGCAAAGAGCCTTATACTAATAGAAACTGCATCATATAATTGTTATCTTTCTTATTTATGAAATTTTTAGGGACTGGTGTTTCAGTTTATACCCACCTGAGAATAGTCTTGGTCATCTGCTTGCCTGCTTTTGTCAAATATTTTCATTCACTGACACCTATTTTATTTTCTGCCCGTCTGTGATTTGCATGTGCGATCACTTGAATCTGCAGAAAGCAGCAGGCTTAGGTTTTCTACACAGCAACTCTTGTGTCACCTTCACCTAGTTTAGTTACGCGTGAATACCTCGTAGCACCCTTCAACCAGTGTGTATGGAGGAGTTTAAAGCAGAAAATTAATCAGAAGAAAAAAAAAATAAAAAAAATCCCCCAAACCAACAGAGTAAGTGGCAGGGTTGGGGGTGGGATGAGGAACCAAACTGCCTGGTGCCTGACATTAGAGTGGGGGACGGGGGAAAGCAGTCCTTCACCATAAAGAATAGCCTGGATGTTTACTGTGCCTGGCCGCACACCCAAGAGTGAAGCCTGCGTGGCTCCCCTCCCCAGGCCGGATGGCTCCACAGCTCAGTGCCTTGGCTTAGGTGCAGTTGGAAATGCCCGAGAATGGCTCTTTGTTGATTTTCGCCTGTGCGAGAGAGCCTGGTGTTGCTGCGAAGCGAAGTGCTATTGAATTTGCTCACTCAGGCAGAACACTCGACAGGAAGGAAGGAAGCAGCCATTCTTTCTGGTCCTATTGTCTGGCCACCAGGCTTAGGCAATCAAACAGCCCTGTGGCCCGGCTGCGGCTCCCGCTCCGGCCGCTTCTGGTGGGCCCGCCTGCCGAAGGGGGGCAAGCGGGGGCCGGCCTGCTCAGGGCGTTCGCTTTGTTTGCCCTGCACTCCATCACATCTCTTCACGGCTCGGGGCCTCAGGTAGCCAGCCTCAGGTTTCCCAGCCCTCCGCGTTCCTCCAGGGGAGGAGAGGCAGGGAAGGGAGAGCAGCGCAGGTGGGGTGGAGCTGCTCGAAGCTGCCTGTGGGCTGTCTCTGGATGATAAGAAAGTGTGGGAGAAAACTGTAGGTGCCCGTGAGGAGTCCTGCCAGTGTTGTTTCTGTCGTGGACAGGAAATATGGCCAGGACATATTTCTGTCATGATCAGAAGGAGCTGCTTGGAGCTGGGGGCTATTTGACAGCACACTGATCCTTCAGGGTAACAAAGGGTGAGGTGGGAAGGGTGCAAAGAAGCAAACCTGCCGTTTGAAAGAACCTCATTCAAAAATGCAGATTTCTGATTCCCCAGTCTGTGTCTCAGTTAGCTCCCTCTTCTCCTCAGAGAACAAGAAAGAATGAAAAACAGAGCCAAAGGGACTGGTTTTGCTAGGGCACAGTGCTGCAAGCCTGGCCTCAGCTTGTAGTAATGCCATGGGGTCAGGGTGAGTTCTCCTGAGGACTCCTGACAGAGGAAAGTGCAAAAAGGGTAACTGGGCTCAGCATCCAGAGCAAAAATCTGTCTGCCACTGCATTTTACCTGCCCTATTACATCCCTGCAAGGTCTCATCACTTCCACTCTGAAAGCAGGTGGCAACCATAACATTGCAGTGTGGATTTGGTTATGATGCCTGTCTTGTTCTTACTGAAATGTGACCCCAGGATAGACCCCTACTGTGGTTTGGTGGCTGGATAGCAATAGCTGCAGGGTGGAGTGTTGTTTTTTTTTTTTTTTTTGCTTATGGTGGGCTTTTCTCAGACAATAAGATCCAGTGATGGATCAAGTTATAGGTGTGTGATGTCATTCTTAATGTTGCATGACAGATAATAACATAAATAGATGATAAAATCGCAAATCTGCGATGTACAGTGAGATAGTAGAGCCTGGCGAATGCAGAGGCATAGTGCTTACACAATCCTATTTCTGCAAGCCCAGGGATGGTTTCACAGTGGTTTAAATCCAGACTCCAGTGCTCCCACCCCTGCTGGTGTCCCCAGCTGTGTGTTCCAGAACCATCTCTTAGTCAATGTTGTTGCTTCAAGTCTTGCTTAGTTGCAAGGCGTGGACACAGGTGGAAACAAATGACAATCCTCGAGCCTGATCCCCTGGTCGCTGTACAGAGGTCAGCGTTGGCAGGAAGGGCAGGAGGGACTGGGGGAGGCAGTCAGCATGGGGAGCTCCCACAGCAGGGGTTCAGAAAGATGGATATTGCCTTTTGGCATGGCACCACGATGAGACACTTCAAGTGCCATGGTCATAGCCAGAAATATTTGCTCATACCCAAGGAAGCCTACAGGCTGCAGTTGCATGTTGTTAACTTCAACAGAAAGGCATATGTTGCTTTTAGGAATTGTGGCCTTGGAGTATACCCAGCTTCCCACTTTTGTCTTAATAAAACCTCTGCTCAACCTGCTCACAGCTATCCCGGTGCAAATCTCCAACAACCTTGATGAGTTAATGGAATTATTCCAGGTTTGTCAACGCAACAGGAAGAAATCAGCATGAATGAGACCATTTTTTTTCCTTTTAATGGAAACAAGTAGGAATTACTAGAACAGAGAGTAATTTGTAGCCAAGAAGTACTCTTGAATTTGGATTTTATTACAAACTTGAAACCTGGGCCAGTTTTGATGGGATTTGTAAATGCTTTCAACAAATGTGGGCTGAGTTTCAAATGAAGCTGGACTCCGCTGTACAGGAATCTGGGCCAAGGTATGGTTTTGAGTGGAAAGCATATGAAATTCACCGCATTTTCCTGATTTAGAGTCTTGCTTTGAAGTACTTGGTCCATTCAAACCCAGAACTTAAAGCAAAAACCCACATGGTGTTAGTACACTGGAGCCAAAACCATAATAAAAAATTCCCTTGAAACCCCATGATTCAAAGCTAGCACAGATCCAGATAGTCCTTATAAGATGCTACCAGGGTTGTTATTTAACATATATTTCTTAGTTCAGAAACTTTAAATACTCTGAAATCTTTACTAATTTCTGTATTCTTGAAAGATCTTATTGTGAAGGCTGCAGTGGAGTAGAAAAATACTTTTGTAAGGACCTTGTCTATGCATGTATAAACAATCAAATTTTTAATCTCTTCCTAAATAAAATATATTGTTAGTGACCCTGCTCTGTGTCTATGGGCTCTTTCACCATGCTCAGAACTACAGTGTCTGAGTCTTCCAACAGTGCATGAAGCAACATGAATAACATCTGTCACATGCTCTTTATTGTCTCATCCTTTCCCTTGAGATGCAGCATGTGCAATAGAGTGTCTTGTTCTGGTTGGGGTTTTTTCGGTGTCATGATTTGTTTTATGGTCAAGAAACGACCTCTTTGAAAATGTCTTAAAGGGGAAATGAGTGGAGGATATCACTGGTTACAAACTGGAGGGAAAATTTCCCATGAGGTACTAATGACCTATTTCTTTTTATTATTTCTCTTTTTTCATTATCGAGACACATTTTCACTTTACTGCAACAGTTACATGCATGAGCTCTGTGCACATATTCACAAAACTCGACAGAACTGCTTTCAGACATTTCTATTTGAACACAGTAGAATGCAGTTAGCCTTACTGCCCAGCGTGCCTTTGACAGCACAGTGTGCTGCAAGATGACTTCTCTCTTCTTTACTGATGCATCAAAATTCCATATGAGCAGCCACCCAGTAGCTCGACTGGCTTTTGCATTTCCAGTTAACTACCCTGAATTGTAAGAGCCTGGGAAAGGATCTGAGAAATGTGTTCCTTCAGCTACTGCAATGCTTCAGCAGTAAGGCTGAGCTTGCCTTACATGTGGAAAATCACATGTCAGGATGTGTCGTCATAGTCCTGTGCAGATCTGTTAGACATTTCTGAGTGGAGCTGCCTACTTCTGGAGCATGCATGCATGCCAGGTGAAACACCACTCTAAACCAAAGCTCTGCATAGTCCAGGAGGAATGAAGAAAACGTCATGTTCTTGATTCCTCTGGCCAACGTACACTGGAGCTAGCTGTCCTAAGCAGCACAGACTGTGTGCAATCAGAGCACTGACAAAGCAAGTACATGCTTGCTCCTCTCCCTCTCCTTGACCTAACAATTTGCGTAGGACAAACCTAGGTCATAATGAGACAATGATCTGGCCTGTAAAATTTCTTTGGGCAGAGAAGTTAATGCTAATTCAGCACATTTCAATTTGTTGAGCTCCCCCAGGCTGCACAGGATTTTTAACAGAATCCCCACATACTAGATCCTGCGTTGTGCTGTGGAGTTTCCTCAGCACAGCTAATCTACAACTAGTTTGATAAAAAGCTGGTTCCATTTCTGGCTCCAAAGCTTTTTTTCTGATTGCTGTTTTGATGTGAAAACACAGTGGATATCTGAGGTACTTTGGTTTCTTGTACCACTTGTCCCTTCCCCCATATGTATTGTAATGATTTTGTTAGCTGTCATAACTTGGAGATTAAGCTTTTGTATAAGGTTGTTGTTTTTTTTTTTTCAGGACAGACATGTGTAAAGGGGCCCTTTCAGCCAGAGAACAAGTGTTCCTTAATGGCCATACACAATTTTTTGGCATACATCCATACATTGGCAGTATGATCAAACATATCCCAGCAGACAGTAGAACAGAGATAGTTGTAGGTATAGAGACCGTGGGAGCACAAGGAAAATTATGTCATCTCTGTTTTCTTTGAGGACGTCCATCAAGACTGAAGGCTCATGGTAAATGGTGATCCTGATTTCTCTGGAGTCAGCCTAAAGGACTGTCTGGAAAATTCCATAGAAAACAAAAGGGCTGCTGAGCTGACTTACTGTCAAATTAACTTATCAGCTGGAGAAGTTTTGATTTACATTGAAATTCTCTGTTGGTTACTGAGAATCTCCCATTTAAAATTAATGACCTCATAGCTGATGAATGATGAAGAAGGAAAGGAAATGTGCTGAAGACTGAACAAAAATCAATCAGGTGGAAGGGGCTCACTCTGATTATGGAATAAAAACTAGTCATTAGGGCTTAAAAAAAACCCCAAACAACTGGAGCACTTCTTCTCAGTGGTACTAGTGGTAGATATTTTCTTGGAATAGAAAATTACTTCCCCCCCTCAGGATCTGTGGTACTATAAAAACAGGTCCCTTCAGAACTAAATTCCAAATCTGCTAACATAATACTCCTCTGAAGAAGAATAAGAATGTTTGGTTTACAGTTAATTAAGGGGTTTGGGTCAGGAACTTGAAATCTATCCATTAGGGTATGGTTTTCTGGTTAAGGAGTCATAAGTACAAAGTACACTTTATTAAATAGCTTGAAAAAGACTGTTTAAAATATGATAGACGCTTTAGTACATTTAGCAACAGATAAATGTTGAAAGAAGAGAGGTGGCTTCCCTTGGCAATAACTAGGTGTGTCATTGCTTTGGAAAAGTGTATTTGTTTGTCACCTATGCACTCCTTTTCTTTCTCTTAACTGGTTTGAGGATGGAGGGAGGCAAGATAAGGATAAAAACTGAAAAGTAGAGCAAAATAACATGGCAATTTATGGGTTTTAAAATCCTAAAAGAACTGTTAAAGACAGAACTGAGTAGAACACCTATTTTTTGAAACCTTCTGAAGAATGAAAGTCTGTATTAGGTGTCCACATCCTGCCAGCTGGGACAGTCATTTCAAGAGGAAGACATGATTAGTGGGACAAACGATAAGTCAGAAATAACCTCAGAGAGGGAAAAGAACTTATGATGGAAAACATATAAAGAGACATACTCAGGTGCCAAATCTCAAAGCTCCTGTTGTGGCTCTGACCCCAAAGACATCTCTCCTGTGTTGTGGGGGATGTAGAATCCAGACAGGTA
The DNA here is from genome assembly GCA_013400215.1 of Cisticola juncidis. Lineage (NCBI taxonomy): Eukaryota > Metazoa > Chordata > Aves > Passeriformes > Cisticolidae > Cisticola > Cisticola juncidis. The sequence goes on from VXBR01008240.1 coordinate 44,966, forward strand.
CCCTGGAGCTGGGAACGATTTCTTTGTGAGCAGGGTAGTGTTATAGACAGTTCATCATTTCCAGGACCATTCTTATGCTAATTCCCCAGACTTAGAGAAAACCTAAACTCCTTCCCCTGCTGAATGGAATCAATCCTCCATCAAGAGTTAATTTTAAAAAGAAAGCAAACAGAAGGACTTCATGTTTGGCAAGCTTAGGGTTAGAACGTTCCCATATACACATACACATTTAGAAGAGAAGTATCTTAGTATTCATGATACTTGGTGATAGAGTAGCAAAAAGCTTTCAATTAAGCATGAAAAACAAATATCACAATTTATCTCAATTCTTCAGTCTTTTATGTGCTGAAGGTATTTTTTATGTGAGGTTTTGTGAGGTTTTTCACACTTCTTGTTTTTTAGGTTTTTTTTGTGAATGTCTTTCATTTCAAGTTACCCTTGTTCTGGGTCTTTTTTTAATTCCCTTTGGCCAAAGCATTTCTGAATTTCTGCCAAGAAGTTACTATGTAAAGCCTGTTGTACTCAAGACTTGGATTCCCATTCCTGGAATCATGACTAGCAACCCCAAAATAGAGTGCATTGTTGTTTCAGAAGGAAAACAAGAGAGGAAAGAAACCTTAGGAACAAACAGAGAAGGATGAAGCCAAGCGACAGTTACAGACTCTTCAGAAAGCTACTCTTCAATTAGACATTTAGATTGGCTGCTAAGGAATCTAATCTAGATGGTAGGAAAACTGCATTTGAAGCACAGACAAACCTTATAAATTAATGCTATGAATAGCCACCTATTTTTGTTTTCTGTCTACTTGTATTTAGGAACCAGCATCTTTGCAAACACTTGAGAGACGGGACACTTTGGAATGTCCTGTTTCTCCTGCAGAGTGCATTTTTGTTCCTGAACACAAAGCATGACCTCACCACAACTACATTGCAAATTCATTCTCTCAGGAAGAAAAATATGGAACAATCAGTGCAAGGGGCAAATAGAGAGCATACTTTTTTAAAATGGTAGAGTAAGAAAATGAGCTAGTAAAAATATTGATATATCAACAAAGAAATACTGAGAATTTACAAAAAGATTCCATGCTAAGGGAAACTTTCAGGAAACATTCTTTGCTAAAGTAGGTATTTTCAGGGAACATCTTTTGTTAAAGGATATTACAGAATGCTAAGTCAAAAATTCTGTACCAGGTTATCATCTCATCAACTTATACCCTCTGCATTGATTTTTGCTGATTTTTTTCATATGGAAGTTTAAAATTCATAGGTATAGCAGCACTTGATCAAATAGTAATAATAATTATAATCATTATTAACAACAGAATGTTTAAAAGCATGGAGAGCTCAATTGGAGAAAAGAGAAGAAACTTTGGGCTAGCAAAGAATATTGTATTTATGACACACAAGTGAACAAACCTGTTTCTGTCCATTTATTAACTTATAATGAACTCATCAATTCCCTATAATATACACAGAAACAAAATCCTACTTTTGCCTTAATAAAATATGACTAATATTGATTAAGATGTTCATATGAAAAAAGTCAAGACCAGACAAAAGAATACAAAGAGTTTGGCCTTTGCTTTCAGAGAGTGTTAGCAGCACAGTGTTAAGCTCGAGAACTTGTAAAGGTCTGAGTATAGTGAAAATACAGCCTGGGAAAGTTCATCTCCTTTAAAGTCCATCAGAATTGTGCATCAAAGACCAAGCAGAGCCCAAACTCACCAGCTCATTTGCAAGCATCAGCCTGCATTATTATAAAAAATATATATTTGTGCATATGTGCAATATAAAGTCTATATTAAAATCCAGCCATAAAATATGTCAAAATTCCCAGGCTAGAAGTACATGGTGGCACTCTGACTATCTAATGGGACACCTACTTTGTCTCTCTGCTTTAGGTAACTAATGAAGCAGTGGCACCAAAGATAATATGTGCTATGTAAGGATATGGTCAACAGAATGGAATGGGTGGCTTAGAGCACCTATGAAAGATTTTAATGGTTGAGGCTCAGGTACCCAGTTTGGGAATTTGATGTAGGAGCAGACAGGTTTTCTCTCTGGTTATCTTAAAACATACTAGATATTTTAGCACATACCTTTTAGAGTATGCAAGCAGACAGCTGAATTTATCATTTTTGAGCTTGCATTAGATGAACTGAACCTCTCCTGAACTAGACAAGTTTTCACAATGACATTGTAAGGATTTTTTTTTTTTTTTAATTCTGATAAAGGTGTCATGAGTTTTACATAAATTTTCTTTTACTCCTGTAAAGGGGTAAGAAAAAGGTGGCTAGGTGGCTTAAATATGAATTCAGTTTATGACTCTACAAAACTGAATCCAAATATAATACACAAAGCTTTACCAAGTGTACCAAGTGGAGGTACACAAAACATTTCTACAGAAAGCATCACTATGGAGATGTATGGCCAAAACACAAGGTCAGACAGTACCACTGAAATCAGATTGCAAGGGTCACACGCTTTTCTTTTTCTTACTCATTTTGGTGCACACAAGTATGTGTGTCTCTAAATAAACTACTGTGTTTGCATTTAAAAATATGGCTATGGCATTTTCTGTAGTTGGATCCTTTAGTGTCTGTTATTGATATTTTTTGCATTTCTTTATCTTATACTTGTAAATCAGAAAGTAAAGTGCAGAATGTTACCATATACAAAAGCAATGCTAAAGAAAACATCTACCATGTCCAGCTTACAGGGCCAGACAATCATGCATGGTATCAATCAAATTTGCTCATGGCCCACAACATATAAATCTCAGACATTTGCAGAAGAATGATGTTTGAGCACTTGGTGCTGCATGTTCACAAGGAGGGGTGTTCAGACAGTGGTGACACTGATTAAAACTATGCTTGGTGTGAGTTCACAGACAGACACTCTCTGATTTAGCACAAACTTGGAGTGACATTTTTTTTCTTAGGAATGACAGCATGCCACAAGAATGTGGAATTGAACGTAACCCAGTTCAGAGGCAGAGACTTTTCTCCTCCAGAGCAATGCATTTGCTTTATGCCACAGATAGAACAGGCTAACTGGCTTACACTATGCAGTGCCTTATTATGCCCTGATTTGGGTCCAGCCTAAGTCTATCACATTCAGTTGACCTGTCAATTGTGCCTGGCAAAGATGTTGTGTTTATGACTCTCCAAACATGGGATCCAAGATAGGGCAGATGTGGACAATACAAATACTGGCTTTCTCCTTGTTCTCTTGAACTGGCTTCAACAGCAGCTGTAGTGAACATAGCAAGCATATATCAAATACCAAAACCTGGACATTTGTAATTCTAGGTAGATTACAGGAAAAATCATTCAAATTTTCCACATATAGTCTCAAAATCAGAATGTTTGATATTATGAATTGAACTCCATGAAAACTAACTGTAGGAGAGACTAACCAAGAAAAATGAGGAAATGTGAAGAAAAAATGGAAGGCAGTTTTGGTCTGATCCTCAAGACTCTTTCACAGCTTTATTTCTTCTTAGTACTCACTTTTGAAATCTAAAGTATTCATAATAAGGTGAAGAAGGACCTTAGAGATTTGATGCAATATATGTAAGTGGAATAAGAAAGCAACAGAAGGATTTGATTGAAAACTCATGGAGCAAAAAATAATTACAAAAATTTTCTTCTGGTTACTGTTGGTAATGATAAGAGACGCTGGTAATCATGTGTGTTAGAAAATGTGTTTCAGAGTATGCAGTATTATAACAATGTCTAAGAGAATTAGAAGGAGAAAAAAATTGTATCTACTATAGATCAATAGACAAAAGAATTAACTATATAGCAGTGCTAATATAGGAGGCACATTTCTTTTAGCTCAATTATTGATCTCTGAGATAATTACACTGTACATCAAAAGAAATTCAATTGCATTCATGTGTTACTTTGTAAACAGCATTAATACCATTTGGACATGGTAATCTTACAGCAGAGGAAAAGCTTTCAAACTAAAATGTATATAAACCACTACAGTTTTTCTTTCCCAGATCTAAAGTATGCATTACAGCCAAGCAGATAAAATCTCTTGCTGATGTAGTCCTAACAATTTTAACAGAGTGATAAAGACAGCAGTGTAAATGTCAATTACAGGCTACAGTTCAATCCACCCAATTTTTTCCTCCAGATTTGTGCTTACAGTTTAAGCATCTTCAAAACACTTTTCATTGCAGTGACTCTTTCTGATAGAGGAAGTGTGGGTATTAGGGGAAATCTATCCCTACACAGTTAATGCCTAGTTCAAACTAGGTCACCCTGTTTTGTGAATGAGATCTCATATCACACATAATTTTAGCAAGATTAAAAAATGCAGTCCTTATCAATCATAGCTGCATAAGACAGCAGATAATGAGGTAAAAAAAACCTAGCAAGAAATTTGTATTGTCAAGGATGTTGATCCAAAGGGATGTATAGACATTCTAGTTGTTTGAAGTCCTTCCCATCCATAGGTGACAGAAAAGACCAAAATCCTTTCAAAAATGCTAAAAGTTCCAAGTGCCAACTGTCCAGCCCCTTAAACCCAGCAGATTCTCCCAACAACCTGGTCAGGGCAGTAATTGTGGGATGTGAATAACCCACCTACTCTTGTGACATCCCACTCCCATCCAGCTCTGGGGTCCTCAGCACAGGAAGGACATGGACCTGTTGGAGTGAGTCAAGAGAAGAGTCACCAAGACTAGCAGAGGGATGGAATGGCTCTCCTGTGAAGAAAGGCTGAGACAATTTGGATTGTTCAGGCTGGAAACTTAATTACAGCCTCTCAGTACCTGAAGGGAGCCTATGAGAAAAATGGAGAGAGACTTTTTACAAGGACATGTAGTTACAGGTCAAGGGGGAATGGCTTCAAACTGAAATAGAGTAGGATTATATTAAATAATTGGGAGAAAATCTTTAGACTGAGGGTGGTGAAACTCTAGAACAGGTTCCTCAGAGAAATTATGAATGTCCCATCCCTAGAGGCGCTCAAGGCCAGGTTGGATGGAGTGCTGAGCAACCTGGTCTAATGGGAGGTGTTCCTGCCCAAGACAGGAGGGTTGGATGTAGACAATCTTTAAGGTCCCTTCCAACCCAAGACATTCTATGATTTTGTGATTGTCAGTCCTGTCAAATGCCAAGCTTGAAAACATGAGTCTCCTATTAATGTAGGAATTGTGTGCAATTCTTTGCTAGGGACGATATGGTTTCCCTTTTTCTCCTGAGACACATTGATCTTATCTCTGAGAAGCATTCCAGTAAGGATTGTGTCAGCCACTGCATGTAGAGTGAGTTGAAAAATGGCATTTTCTGATGGTATTGTCCCTCCACAGTCAGTTCCAGTGGGGATACCCACCTCCTTTGGCATCCTGCAAGGAATGCCAAACCTTGCCTTTGACACAGGCCATCATATGGATAGTCATGCATCATACAAAACAGAATGATAAATGTGTTGTCACTGCAAAAATATGTAAAGTCTGATGTAAAGCATGAAAATATACAGTTGTTTGAGTTTAAAATCAATGTATGTAATACAGAGAATATGTCTCTGATTCACTTATTTGCATTTTGTATTACTGCAACCAATAAATCTCTCTGTTAATGAAAACTGTAAAGTACTTCCATATGGCCACCCTGTTGAACACAAGAATGGGCTGAACCTCACAGCTTTGCAGAGGAATTCAGGTTTATCTGTTGCAGAAGACACAGGGCTTTTTCCCTAGACTTGTCCCAGTGACATGCTGGGGCAAAACACAATTTGAAATACAAGTATCAGCCCCTGGCTGGACAAGGGTTCTAATATTTACATATAATTAAGGATGTGGTTTGGAAGGGCAGAGGTAATCAGGCACTGAATATTATTAAAAGAGCGCATCCTTTGCTAAAGCCAGGTAAAGCATTTGTGTAAACTCACTGGCATTGTAGTAAAAACACATCATAGCATTGTTAAAGATCTTGATTCTTTGCTCCTGAAAGTGCAAAACAGGTCACAGATCATAGAGTTTGGGGGAATGCTGTACAGCATTGTCATGAGAAAGAATAAATAAAATGATTGTTCCTCAGTTTAATTTTATCTGAGTTCCCTTCTGAAATACTCAGTTTAAGATGCAATAGGAGATTCACCACTGGCCTATTTCTTTCCTTACTTTCTATACAGCTGTTTCAACAGAAAAAGCTGCAATCACAATGAGATAGAGGAACAAAGGTGTGATATGAAGATCATACATAAATTACTTTGAGATATCCACATATATTAGTACCTAGACCTCTTAAATAATCTCTGGAATTTTCAGGATTTAAATAAATAAGCCTTATTTTGGCCCATAAATATCGCTGGTAAGCTAGACGGGGGTGTTTCACAGAATTCAGGTATCTATGTCAGGCTGTCACCTACAACTCCCTTTATAGGGAAGAGAGAGAAAAAGGTGCATTAAGGATAAGAGTCATTTGACCTATTTTCACCATCTATTTTAAGATAGGATGAATCATACTCTAGAAGTGCTTATTTTATTTCACTGAACATAAGTGAGAGCACAGAGAGACTGCTTCAGACCTTAACTACATCTACACTATGATTTATGGTGATTGAGATACTGATGTCTATATTCTGTGACATTATTTCCAATCACATCTACCTATGTTAGTGTCTTGGTTTGGAAAGACAGGTATCTGTCAGGGAAAACTGGAGTTTCCCTTGGAGTGGAGAATGTAAAAACCCCCTCCCTCCAAATCATTACAATTTTGCAATTAGGAGCTTTCAGGCAAAAATATGGGAATAAGAATAACAGTTGTTTACTAGGAATATAAAAAAATACAGATGCAGTAGTACAAAAAACCCACAAACAAGCAAACAAACAAAAGTCCTAGAAAACCCTGAAAGAGTCAGAGATACTCCCTGTTGTCAGGGTGTTGGAAGCAGTCCAAATAAGTTTTCCTGGAGTAGCAGATGTTGTTCTGTGAAGTAGAGATGAGCCTGTAGAGAAAAAAAAAAAAAAAAGAAAGGGTCCAGTGCTGGTGAGATGGGTCCAGTCTTCCTCTGAGAATTCAGTGGAAAATAGGCTGTCTCTGGGGTCCCTGTGTCCCCATTTTATCTGGGTAGGGAATGGTTGGCTCCTCCCTACTGGGTGGTGCATCTCACAATGGAATGATGTAATGTGTCATGTCACTGGTGAGACTTAATGGCCCATTAACAGAAGATATCCCTCAGAGGGGGACATGAAGTCGATGAAAGAGATAAGAAACACTGCCTTATCTGGTGTTATCAGTTGTCCCATTAACAGGACGCATCTGCCCTCTCCCCCCTCCCTTGGTGTTAAAAGAGATAAGAAACAATATCTCCCAACTGATGTTTCAACAGATGAAAATAGAAGGCATTTTTGGTCACATTTTTCAACCCAAGACAGTTAGTTTTCAATTAAGCATAATAAAAAGGTCCATTTAGGAGAATGTCTTACATCCTATGCAAAAGGATCTGGCAAAAATAAAAAATAAGTGAGACTAAGATCAAATCAGGTGCCTGTTGTAGTTTATGTGAAGAGTAATTGGTTGGATTAGTAATGGGCCTGAAATACTAGGAGCAAGTCTGATGGCAAATTCTTCCATCAGTGAGAAATTTTCCTCTGCCAGAGAGCTACAAATATATGTGAACATATGATTTAATTGTTTATAGAAGCAAAAGCATAACATGAGATCTCATTTGGGATTTGTTACAAGGAAGAATGCAGTGGCAGAAGCTCTTCTAGCCTTATTGATATAATTCAATGTCAAAACATATATTAGTCCATGACTGTAAAGGAATCTATGTCTTACTCCAGTATTACTGTAAATAACTACAGTAAACAGAGGAAGCCTTATGTTTATGTGGTATCTGAGTTGTATTTAGAACTATGTATTAATATATAATATAAATATATTTATGAAACAATCAAGAAAGTTCAAACAATTAGGATATGGAGAGTTACAGTTTCCATTTTTTTCTTGAGAAATTATGTTTTAAGAAACAGGTGGATACTGTTCATAAATGGCATTTCTATTTTAAGAATATATGCATATGGTGGTGGTGTACGTGTTTCATGAAAATAGAAAGGGACAAGCCATCTGCCATATAAAAAATAAGTGGTGATGTCCTACATTGCTGGTGATCTGTTTGAAGTTCATATGGCCATAAATGTTATTTATTTAATGCTTTGGTAGGAGCAATATTTTTGTTATGTTTATTTTATAAAATGTTCTTCAGAAGACACAAAGTACAGGTAACTTACTCTTCCTGCGCACTCCATTTTCAAAATCTGAAGTCCTTGAAAAATTTCCCACATCCATACTTTGCAGTCTTCCAGATTTGTATCTTGGCATTGACACCCATATCTTAAATTTATATCTTCTATAGTCCTCATATATAGTGAGAATATAAAACTCTCAAAGGTTTGGGTTGTTTTCATTGTGGAGGTTTTTGTAGGTGTTTTTAGGGTTTTTGGTTTTGGTTTCATTTGGTTTTTTTCTCCCATGGATTGTTGTTTGTTTGTTTTTGTTTTGTTGTGAGGGGTCTTTCTTGAGTAACATTATATTAGCAACATTGTATTGCTATTAACCTTAACTTCCTAAAATGCTTGCATGTCTGAGACATCCAAGTATTATGGAAGTACAAGCCCAGACATGCTAAATTGTCTTCCTTCCCTCAGGAATACCCTCTGGTCTGCAGTGAGAAGTAGCATCCAAATGTGTCCAAAAGTGAGCTCATTTACAACCATGTTGGCAGAAGCCAAATTTCATTTTCGTCAGGGACTCCATTTTTAGGCTCTGAAACATCACCCACCCACCTCTATTTCAGTGTCTCTCTTCCCCTACCCCTCTGGGTGGCATCACTAAGACCCACAGAGGGAGCTTTTCCCTCCTTGTACCTTCGCTGTTTCCTCCTGCATGCACTGGTAGTGCTGGTGTCCGCATGCTGGGAAAGTGCGATGGTCCTTGGCATCAGACAGTTCATGTCACAAAACCTCTCTCCCTGGCCCAGGGGTTTCAGCACAGCTTCCACCACCATGACACAGTCTCTGGCTCCTGTGGTTAATCTTGTAACTCAAACGTGTCTCAGCCCCCACAGTGTTGGCTTGCCTCCTTAAGATCCCTCCTTAAAGCTTCACTCTCAGCAGCGACCTTTCTGTCAACATGCTCTAGGTTGGCACCAACCACTTCTCCTCACACCTGTGATTGTATCAGGGGAAAAAAGACCAAAATAAATATTTACAGTGTACATGCAAGAAGAAAAGGGCTGTTTTCCCTTTTCTGTCATTGATTTCCTAGTTCCTCAGTTACTGGTCCTGCTCTATTTATTTATGATACTGTGAATAACTTGGACTGCATTTCATGGGCAAAAGTCCTTGCTGCTTCGCTGTGGTTGTTTGTGCTACTGTTGCTTGTGATAACAAAGAAAGGGAAAAAAACATGGAGGACAATCCAGATGAAAGTAATAGTAAACAAAAAAAATTGTCTGAAAGACTCAGAAGATAGCAAATAAAATGACTGTTTAAATGTCCTTTTTAAAATCTATTAGCTTTCGCATTCATAGTGCCTTCTTACATTGACACGTGTTATCCTTTAGCCTACTAGGCATGTCAAAACTCCCAAAACCCTGTGTAGAAAACACTTGATTAAAATTAGGTTCTAAATGCTAGAAGTACTTGCAAGCTTTTACTATTGTTAACAGGGTTTCACATTTTTCTTCTATGTGATTGCAGAATTCTTATTATGCACAAAAATCCAGATATAATGGTAAACAGCATTTCAAAATGAAAAACCTTCTCTTTCTTACACTTGTAAGTACACCAAAATTTCCAGAGCAGTTTGGCTTATCTCTAGTATCTCACATGTGCTCTAGAAAGCTGGATATAAGAAATCAAGCAGAGCTTGATCCTCTCATGTGGAGACCAATAAACTTTCTATTTATTGAGAAATTCTATGTCCCCAAATCTCTTAGATATCCAGAGTACTGACAAGAATAGGCTTTGCAAGAGACCCCACTGACCCTGTTGGGCTCAGAATTGAGTAACAGATATCAGGAAATAAAACCATCCTAAAAAAACCTGAGTCATTTGCATGCTGTAAAATGATGCTTGGTTGAGTTGCATTTGATTGAACTCTGAAATATCCTAAATTCACAAGTTTAGAAGATGGATAGTGGGACAGTCCCATACATTTTTGACAGCATAGATTCTATCTAGCAAAGAAAGTCTGTAAAGTGCTTGTTGCCAAAAGCCAGGAAGAGCGCAAGGGGATGGCTTTCTTTCTACCTGTATTCCTTGCCTCTTTTTTAAACATCTACCAACAACAACAACAACAAAGCATACTGGGATAAGCAGACAATTGTGTATGACTGGTCTGACGTTGGGCATTTTCATCACAAGGAATGAAAAGCTTTGAAAGTTAATGGCTTGCTCTGTCCTAAAGGAAATGCGTCCGGAGTGGGGGGAGCTGCATCTTCCTGCCTTTGCTTTTATCTACTCTGGGGCTAATGGAAGACATCGGTTTCCTGTTCTGTCAATCTTGCCTGTCAGGCAGACATTGAATTCACTTTAATCAAAGCCACAAACTTTTAACAAGATGCACACGGAAGGTGTCTCCCTTGCTTGTACAAATGTTCTGTACCTTTTGAATCCTCAGCTGTTCACTTTGCAGGAGGACCAGATGCTCAGGAGGTGAAAGCGCGCTATCATTCCACCAGCTTCAATAACCCTGCTGATTTGAACCAGCTGAGCGTCTCTCTGTGGCTTACATTTTCAAGCCTCTCAGGTATATACATCTACAGCTAGAGAAACAATCAAACTTCTGCATTTCTTCCATTGAAACAAATTAACATACTTCTGAATTATTATTTTAAAATAAAATCTTGCTACTTTTCTCAGAACAACTTTTTATCACCGCTAAATTATTTTTATCATTTAATATTTAAAAAAAAAAAAACAAAAACCAAAACCTTGTTCCTGATTATTGGCATCATATTTAAATGTTAAAAATGGAGATCCATTTATTTGGATAGAACACCATTAGGCATTGAATTACTTGGAATTATTTCTGTTTGGGATATATCAGTGTGACCAGCAATTGAGGACAGAGATAATGATGGCTAATAAATCTTAATGTAAGAAGGCAGATAAAATGTTGTTCCTACTCACAATGGCATTGCTACCTTTAAAATGCCAGAACTGAAAGACTTAAATCACTAAACTTCACATGTTCCCTGTTTCAACTCTACTACACAGACAAAATCTCTTAAAACCCTGGGGCGCTTGTAACTTGAGTATCCTGCATGTCCTGTGGCTTAAGTCTTTATAGATTACTTACAAAGATCAGATAGTGCAAAGAAATTGAAAGCAAACCATGTTCACTTTGATACTGTTTTCATACCAAATGAGGAAAATAACTTTCCTCTTTGAAAACCACACAAACAGAATATAGGTTGCCCATGTTATAAAAACAGGAGAAGTTGTATTACAAATGTATTCTTACAAAGATCTCATCATTTTGGCCCTTTTTTAGAATTTCATTTTTAAATTCTTATCTTTAAGAGGAAAAAAAAAAGAAGAGGAAAAATGTTCCAAAATGTTTTGAATTACCTAAGCAGAAAAGTTACAATAAAAGTTAACAAATTAATAAAAAGTCTTTGAAGAACTTTTTGAGACCTATAACATGTAATCTTTTTTCACTGAATAGTTAATAATCCTGACTTAAAAGGGCAGAGCACAAATGACATCTTACATTTGACAAAAAATGAGTATGGAAGCGTGTTTCTATTTCCATTTTCAATGTCATATTCATAATAATCATTACTCCAACCACAACTTTCGCTATTCCTGATTTAGCAAAAGCAAATACATTTGCCTTCCTCAATTTATCAGGAGTAAATATTGCATATCAAGCACACACATAAAATAAATATCCGGTCAAATGGAAGAGATGGGAATTGTTCTGCTAGTTAGTAAATTATTCAGTGCTGGTAATGTTTCAGCTATTTAACTGTTGCTAATTGCCCAGCTATATTTACTGAATACCAGGAAGAAAATAAATAATTAAAAGATGCTCCGAATCACTCGTCTGTCTGAATCAAACCATCAAAGTGCACTGTTGTGTTCCAGTTAGTTCCTCCAGAAGTATAAAAATCCTCTTGCTGGAAACTTTGGTTGGTAATGGCTTCTGTTCCCTAAATGCTTACGCACATATGTACATTTGCTCAAGTAAACAGTCCTTGAGACTGTGCCCATGAGTAATGTGACAGATACAGAGAAGTATACCCCTGTCTGACTCCTTTAATATTTGCAAAAACCTTAAAAAATCTATTGTTAAGAGGTAGATAAATTTTGATATTTCTCACATTAAATTTAACGTCTCTTGATGTTTTGTCATTGAAAGGGACATCGAACATTTAATGCAAAATAAAACAACACAGTCTGTACCTTAGTTCGTTTTCATATTTTCTGAATGTTGAGGGTCTAAGCAATATTCATGTGAATTTGTTTCTCATTGTAGATGATTTCAAGATCTGTTAAAAAAGGAAAATTGAATCCACAGACATTCAAAACATAAATGCTAGGCCAGCATTCACCTGTGCCACTGACATCTAATTTGTCTGATGAAGTTTAAATTTTTTACCTATCTTTCTTTTTGCTTTTTGTTTTGGAAAATAAGGCATGCAAACACTATTCTTTGGTGATTTTACAGTTTTCTTTGTGGTCAGTACTACCTCTTTCTCATTCTACTTCCCTTTCCTTAACCTCTACATCTACTCCTTTACTCTACCTGAGTTTGCCATGGTTGCCAATCTCATGGTTTGTTTCCTTACCCATCACCAAGCAACTCAATTGTTTTCTTTAGCAAGTGAACAGCAGGTAGCTGACTTCAAAATGAGGCAATGGAGCCAGTGAGATGACAGGAAGGAGTGCAGGGAAGGGGGACCATGAACATGTTGGATCAGGTCAAGCCAAATTTTATTCCCTGGGAATCAGTTGATCTTACCTTGTTTATCCCCAAGTACAAATGACATTGTGTGGGCTTTTTCTTGTTGCTCCCAACAACCCCTCATTTTTGCTGAGCTCACTTCAGTTAAGAACAGTTCATGTGAAGGCATCTGATCTCATCAGCAGGAACGTGTAGTGAGATTTGTGAAGGCAAATTTCCCCCACTTTCCTGAGTACTTGCAAGTCTTTTTATCAGAAGGGCACAGTCACCCTATCAAATGCACTAGATTATTGTCTTGTCACAGCTGCATGCAACAGCTAAAGCTCTTCCTGCCATGGTACTCAAATGGCCAATTTAAAGCCATTTTCCAAGATGCAATATTGCCTGTGAGATCAGTAATGGTAACAAAGAACATTTCAGTCCTTGGTAGCCAGTTCAAATCCAGCATATAAATCTTGTAAGGCTGCATTGATGAAGCAAAGAAGGAGGTAGTGTCACACTGATCTCAATGCAAAGGTGTGTGTGTGGTGGCACAGTGGATGTTACTTGGCACTCGTTTTGATGCTCCCAGGCAGCCCCAGGAGTCAAACAATGATCTCCTCAATGCTGGTAAAGTTATCTGTGAGTAAAAACATGGCAGCAGGGTGATGTGAGGAAGCCCATGCCGTTTGCTTTATGCTGTATCTCTGCAAAGCTTTTTCTAGCTGCAGACACATACCTTCTGTGAATCCTGGAGAGGATAAAAGAAAACCAGATTGGGCAGCTGAGTGAAAGCCTCCTCCCTTTCTGCCTCCATTAAGCCAGTGGAGTTCATTTGAAATATGTTGACCTACATGCAAATCAGTAATGCACATGGTAATCATATAATGCAAGGAATTGAAATAGACAACAAAAATGGGTTTGGATCCAATATTTCATTTGAATCTAAATTAATCTTGGTGATCTTTTAGTGCACAGTATACCAAGAATGACAAAGAATATATTAGATTACCTACAGACAGTCCACAGTCATAAAATGTTTAGAAGAAAGCACTCCTTGTGGCACTTTCACTTTTTATTTCTTCACTGACTCCATTAAGATATAAAAAAAAGAGAGTACAAATGTTTTAGTCTACAATGAAATCTCTGATGACATTTAATTAAATAAAAAGGGACACAAGCCAAGGGAAATATTACAGCATAATATCACAACAAATTAGTCCTGGATTTAACATTACTTTGACATGAGAGATAAATACATTGGAGGAAGAATTTTTCCAGAGTAACTTTTCTCTTTTGATTTAAATTTAGGATGCCTAAACCTACTGCTAAGGAAACTCCTGTGGACATGGAGCTTGCCTTGCACTTTAAGTTAACCAGGATCAGATGCCTATCAGTAGCACTACTATGCTGTGAAAGTTTGCAAGGTTCAACCTTTGGTCCATATTTAGTTAAAACAATTCTTTACACTTAGTTTATATTCCAGGTTGAATCAAAATGGCACTGCAAATATAATCAAGAACAGATGTGGTTCATAGTAGTTGTCATCTACTTCTATTTTTTGTTCAAAACTTGCATAGATGTCAATGCTGTTGACATGTGTTGTGTATGGCCCTTTCTGAGAAATATGCATAATTTCTAACTGTGCATAGCTATCTGTACAAGAAACACATTTCATGTTTTTATTTGATTTATCTCTTCCGCTTGTCTATTTGTTCCTGTACTGACTCATAAAATTTTTAACAGGAACAAATATGATAAGACTAGTAGGCAAGTATGTGTATCTACATATGTCTCTCTCTATATATATGTGCAGTATGTGGGCTCACTGAGACTATTTTGGCTGCTGGACAACTTTCTGTGTTATTAATCAGGCATTACATTGATTTTGATTGCATTTTTATTCTGGAAGGGTATTCTGAAGGGATAATTCACATATATACATCAGGCTTGTATTCACAGAAAGGCAAAATACAGTTATTGAATATAGTAAGTTATCAAAATGCAACAGAGGCAAAATTATGTGCCTGAACTGTGATTGTGTGTCTCATGTTCACAGAACTATTTCTCTGTGCTTATTCTTGTTCATGAATGAATGCATTCTGGTGAAAACCATGTCCTGAAATGTGTTTCATTTTACTTTCCTCTGTAGTTTTGAACCTATTTAAATGAAAAATGATAGAAACTGTTGTAAACAGGAGTACTGATACCGACCTACGCAGGAGGAAAATTTGCCACTTGGGAGGAAAGTGGGCAGAGTAGAAGGAGACGAAAGACCCCACTGTAACCTCATTGTGCTGCTATAATATTGAAGAACTGTCCATGTCTCATGAGGACAAGTTGGCCGGGTAGTGACACAGCCCCTTTCCACTACCATTTACTCTTCCTGATCAGTGTTGCTGTCATTGTAGCCAAATCACTCCTGCTTACAGTCTTGGGCTTCAGGCTGCCCTTGAGCATGTGTGTGGATCTCATTTAAAAGGGGCCCTAATGAGACTGATTTTTACACTGCTGTTACACAGTTAAATTCTGAAATATGCAGAAGTTGAAGACATTTGGCATTTCTGGTAATCAGGCTTTTTGGACCACAAGTACCATGAAGAAACTATTTTAATTTTGGCATCATAACATTAAAACTCCTATGTGGTCTGCAGGGAATAATATAGATTAGGAAATGTTTCCTTATCAATAATACTGACGTCTACATTCAACTAAGCCATTTTAGGCTCCTTTTATTGTCAACAAGGAAACATTCCCAGACAATGATTCTGCTGACCTATTTTAGATACAATTATTGTAAGGTAAAATGAAAGTTAGATGAGGTTGATCCCACTGGTAGTTTTCCAGTTTGGGGAAAAGTGGGTTTTTTTTTCCAACTAAACTGGTCAGTCTTTCTTTCATTTCATTTTTGTTTATTTCCATTTATTTACTACTTCAATACTCAGATTGTGCTTAGTGCCACACAGACACACAAGAAATGGCCTTCTTTACCCAAAAGGTTGCAATTTATTTAAATAAACAAGCAGACAATAGTTCATACTTGTCTTTTATATACTGGTGTGAACTGGAGTTGGTGCAGTACTGGAGAGAGCAAAACAGCATTAAAATGATTTATCACAAGTTAGTATTTTATAAAATCTCTTAAGTTATCATCCAAATACTTCATTTCAACTACAAATAACTTCTTGCACAACCACTGGCTTTAAGTCCGAGGAATGTATATGTACATGATGAGATAAAAGGAATTATTATGGTATTAACTGTAGGTAATAAAGATCAAAGGTTACCATCATGATTCTTCCAGAACTAAAACTATGTTTTGCCTCACAGTGATACTTCAACTGTCCTGAAAATATAATGAACAATACTTAAGGTGATATTTATATTGGCTTTGTTTGCTCCTTAGTAGTTCTTAAGTAAACTTAAGTAAAATAGTTTTCTTCAACAAGTACCTAAAAAATTCAATATTCTCCATAGTGTATGGCTGATTGCTTTTTTCAATCCCGCTATGAAGTTTGCATGAATTTTCCTCAAAGCTGGGTGTTCAGTCTTTCCTTGTGGCATTTTGGTAGGAGCAGAGAGGTCCAGAGGTGAAACAAAACTGTTCAAAAAGTTATTTTACTGTTGTTTTTACATTGAAGCATTATTATGCTTTTCTGATATGCAACAAAAATTGTGTAAGTGGAACTGGAATCATAGGAACAGAACAGTAATAAAAAGAAACCCCCTCCATTTTTTTTCTGATTCATGAGAAAAGTCTTTATGAATGTTTCAGAATTGATGTACTCGGCCAATACTAGATAAAGTACTTTAAATAAACTTGACAACAAAAACTTCAAAATTAAAACTATTTTCCTTTGCAAGTGGTCTTTGCTGTCTTAAAAAGCTATATAAAATCATTGTTTCAAATCTGCCCACAGATAATTCGTAAGCTCAATGACCATTGCTCAAGAGAATTGTTATAAACTGTTCTTTCTTCTTTTCAAGCCAGACAGCTTGAAAAAAGTGAATAATTCCTGTGCACACCTACAACTTTTCAATCTTTTTAAAAAGGAAGTGTAGTGGATAAGGATTACATTTGTTGGGACAGGAAACTTTTTAGAAAGCACCATTTTCAGTCTTTGGGTACAAGTGCCCCACTGAGGCTCTGGGCACTGAGGCTGTTCTAGATTTTCCTCACTTTTTCCCCATTACAACCAATCTTTTCCTAAAGTTCAAGCATATAGAAGAAAATAGTTTTTTACGGTCTATTTGCAGCTGTTGGTAAATATGTATCTAGTTATTATTTTCCATTTTAAATGATGCCATTCTGGTTTTGGGGGGCTGTAACAAGAAGTGTAGCCTGCTACCTGTATCCTAGGCATTTGTCCAGAATTACTGACACAGGAGTCCTTAGAGAGTTCAAAGCTCAGACATCAGTCCTACAGAGCAAGACTGCAGAAAGGAATACACTACTGTACACTGCTGAAATGTGCAGATAGGTGCCAAATAGGTGACCAAAACAAAATCCAGACAAGACACATGCAGATATGGTGAGAAAAAGAAAATGTTTAAAAAGAAAAGGAAAAAACCCCAAATCACAAACATTACCTCTTCGTAACATCAAAGTCATTGTCTCAATTTTTGTTTCTTTTTGCATTCATCATTGTTTCTAGACATGTATTATTAGCATCCGTTCTTCTACAGAGTCTTTCCTAACTATTGTGATCTGTACACTCTGTCACCTCTGCACATTTTCCTCAGTGGAATCTACCTGGAAGAGGTGAAGGATGTCACTGAGAAGTCTTAGGCTTTCTGATGTGCGGTGTAGCAGACAGAAGCACAAAGTACAGTGATAGTCTTCTTCACCAGTGATGTTGGTGTTCAGTGTTCAGGGTCCCATGTCCAGACAACACAGAACGTGTCTCAGACTCTGGAAAGAATGTTGGATTGACTGGAATGATAGACAGAGTTACGTCTCCATAGATAAAGCAACAGAAGATGAAGAAACAATCCCAAATATATTACATATATTACAGCTCAATTTTCAAAAAGTCCTTCTTTTCTTTCTTCACCTGTTCCCCAAGAAAGTGATTGTTCATTTTTTTTTTTTTTCCCCCTTTCCCCAAAAAAAGGTTTTTTTTTTTTTTTTTTTTTTTTTTTTTTTTTTTACATGAGCACTTTGAGGCATTAGGAAAGAAGAAAAACAGGTAGAGAACTCTGACTTGTCTAGCTAAGAGAGAAAACACATCTCTCATCTTGGATAGGAAGGCAAAGGGGAAAACAGAGGGGATCTTACGATTATTGGCAGAATAAAAAAGCAGTGTAATTGAAATGAAGTACTCCTTACACAGAGGAGAGAATAGCTCAGGAGAAGGAAAGCTATTTCAGCCGTAGGGCAGTTGTCCTGGGACGAGAGATCAGCTATCACATTCCTTACTCATCAAATGTTTTGAATTTATTTGAATCAATAAAACTTTCAAATTTCACTTGATCTAAACAAATTCCTGTTGTTTATTTATTTATTAATTTTTCATGTCAGATCATTTGGTTATTATGAGGGAGGGAAATGCCCTTTTTTTCTCTCACAAAAGCTTTCATACAGACATAGTCATATGGTGGAGGTTTTTCCTCACCATTTATAAGCTTTCTTTTCTTTATACATACCCTTTCACTCTTCTTCTTTCTATTTCCTTTCTGTTGGAGGAAGGCAACTCAAAAATAAAGAAATATGAAAATTGCTGAAATATATTTTTTAAACCCTTCAACATTCCTTCTCATTTAATTTTAGCAGTGGAATCTTCTTGCCATTTACAACTGACAGCTGGAACTCAATAATTTTTTGATTTCTTGATGTAAGTTAAAACCAATTGTACCATTGTACTTTGGTACATTGCACTGTACCAAAGTACAATGTAATGACATAAAAATGTCACCAAGAATAATTGATAAAATTTACTCCTCCCAGAAGTATATACTCTGTCATTGATGCATAATTCCCTACATCACAGCACTGGATAGAAGCAGGTGGGAAGCTGAGTTGACCATTGTCTACCTGGTTGAACATCCACCCTGTTACAGATTTTTTTTTCTTTTGATGCAGTATAACTGATGCAAAGGTTTACTTTTGGTCCTTCCCATTGTATCCACACAGGTTTTATTCTGAAAAAAGCTATACCATGTTATAAGCAATTTACTTTCAAGTGTGTGTTTGAGGGAACTCAAATTTGTTGCTTTTCCAGAGTAGATTAGATAAAAAATAAATGTCATTCCAAACAAATTCTTACTCAGATCAAAGGTTTCTATCCTATTAGAAATTAAAAAGATTTTTTATGCAAATGATTATAATTTTTTTCCATTTAAACTCTATATCATAAAAATTAGAAGATCACAAACATGTTTGAGTTTCTAGATAGGTATGGCAAGCCAAACTTCAGAACATATTGATGAAGGCTTATTTAGACTCTAAATGTGCAATCAGTCATACGTGTTTGGCAATAAATGCTCCAAGAGGATCCTCCACTTTGCTAGGATTAGCCTAGTGCTTAAATTTGCTTAATATGTTTAGTACTTGCAGGATCAGAGCTGAATTTCTGCTGCTGAAAGACAAGTGGAAAGAAGGATCTTGGTCTAGTCACTCAGGACCCTCAACAATCAATTAAGAAAAAAGCTACCTTCACTGGACAACTGGTCAGGTAAAGAAAACTTCCTGCTCTGGTGTGCTGCACTGCTAGGCTTGGTGCTAGCATATTCTCATACCTAGGTTGAATTCACCATGGCTAAGTTAAGACTCAAGAAGTTTTCCTTAGGGTTATAAAGTTCTTGTTGCATCTGCAAGGTGAGAATCTTCCCTGTTTGCTGCTGGGTTTGCCTGGCTAGGGCTGCCTTTGTGGCCTCTACAGTTGTCATATTTCAAGATCCTTCAGTGCACGTTCCTATCACAGTTGGCATTGTGATTGTGGATCCAGTCTGGCCAGGCAGAGTGTGGCAAAATATAATGGGATGGGAATGATGGAGTGCCCAAAAATGAAACATTAATGGTGGTAAGATCACAAACTCAGAAAACCTCAGAACCTCATGGTTCAGAGGGCAGCATCCTAAGACCTGGGGGCGTGGCTAACTTAACAATATATAAGATTACCTGAGGGCAAAGGTCCAATCCCAAACGCAGGATAGGGGCATGAGTTTGTATGTCAATAGTCCTGAACCAATAGAGAACCAGAACCAGAGACATGAACTATCTTGGAATGATGCCATAGCATCCTAATTTCCATATCTGACCTCCCATAGTCTCAGGTTTATGGTTTCTGCATAAGCTACCTGGGCTAACGTATTATCCATCTCAGCTAGCTCGGTTTCCACACATTCCCACTGCAACTACAAGTTACTGGGTTCTTTTTCAAAGAAAAATAATTTATAATAGGCATTAAACAATGTTAACATCCTATTTTTAGCTAGTGCTAAAAGGGAGACCATTAAGCAAGGACCAGTTTTCTCCATTGTCCTAAAGATAATTTGTATATAGGGGGGAATGTGTACATACTTATGAACAAGCACAGACCAAGGCAGATCACTTCACCCAAAAATTGTCTTCTAAACCAGACAATGAATCCAAACAAACTGGAGGTCAGCAACTGAGAAAAGAAAAAGGCCAGGGCTAGTCAGGATTTATCTGGTTTTAGAGTTATTTATAAATAAAAAATTCTTCATGAGCAAAGAGAACTATGTCATATGCAGTTTAAGAGATATAACTAAGAAAAGGTGAAAAAGAAGAGTTTCCTCTGCTTAATGAAAAGAGGGAATATTTTTAACCCCAAATGTAGTAATTAAAATGCAGAGTAGATTCCTGTATGAAGACACAGCAAAGAGCAACCTCTGTCATTTTAACACCAGGTAAACTTGCTGAGGTCAGCCATACACTTTGGCCAGGAGCTGACCTCAGCAAGTTTACCTTGTGGTAAAACTAACAGGCTTTGATCTTTACTTTGTTTTTACCTCAGGACAGCTCCTGCTTGTTAGTTACCTGAAGGTAAAAATCACACCTTCTTTTATCACCACAGCTAAGTCTGTGAAGCAAACGGACTGGAAATAAGAAGAAATGAGGGGTGATATATGGCATATAGACATCAAAGGAGGGGATGTAGGGCTTGTTTTTCTTCCTCAGGAGGAAAAAGGAAATTTAGAAATACCCTAAGAAGCAGAATATATTGCAGAAATTTTAAGTATGATTGAATAATATGTATAACTACTTAATAGTAGTGTTTTAGACAAAAAAACCCCCAAAAAACCCCAAAAAAACAAAACCAACCAAACAAGCAAAAAAAAAAAGAAAGAGGAGAAATGAGATGGGAAAGCAAGGAAATGATGGTTAGAGTAATGATGTGGATTTGACCAGTGCAGAGACAAATATTCTTTGGTAGGACTTAAAAAATAAGAATCTGTAAGGAAAAACATGAGATGGGCTGCATTTGGAAGTGCACTAGATGGTGAAGCTAAAAGACCAAGCATGAGCAACAAGCCCATGACTGTGTTAGAATAACAAGATGGAATTGCACCACTCCGGGGTGGACTGATTTTGACCATGGTAAATCCAGTGGAACGTGGTCACGAGCCAAGCTTACAGCGGAGCAGCAGCTGCTAGCACAGGACATTGAGGACTACTTTCTGCTGACAGGTTTTGCCAACTGAGTTGTTTCACTGAGAAGGAGGTCAAGAAATACTCAAGAAAGGAATGATCTCATCAAAAGTCTCAGTGATGGAACCTAAGGAAGGCAGGGACTTAGAAAAAAGAGCATGTGGGGAGCCAGTGCTTAGTCTTGCTCTTCTTTTAGTCATGAAACATGCACTCAAAAATGTTTGTCATTTAATATCTGATGCATTTCTATAATTTCTCTGGTGGTCCAGATTGCTGTAACTATTTTAATACTGTCATAAATAATTGAGGTTTTTCTAGTTTTGGGGTTTGGGGATTTTTTTTGGTTGGTTGGTTCCTCTGTTTTAATCAAGATCATACTTCTGTGAGTCCTAATTTAGTCAGGTTATATATTTCAGAGGAAACAGCTTGCTTTGCCTAAGTACTTTTGTTAACTGAACACTCTGCCCTGAGGCAAGCAAATCCAAAGCCAAAGAGGGATGCACCCTTCATATTCCGCTAATTGATTGAAGGGGCAAATGATCTATAGGAAAAGTTGCATCATTAACTTAATTGAGGGCAAAGCCTAATTAGAGGGGAAATGAAGTAGACAGAGCCAGAGACACAGCAGGCCTTCATGTGAGATGTCAACAAACAGACATTGTAACTAAAACCAGACAGAAACCGAAGCACTTCATTTACATCTTTAATTTCAATGTGAAAACATTTACAGTGATTGTGATGTGTTTGTGAGATTGCAGAGGAATGCAAAAATTTAACAAATTTAAGCTGAAATCAACAGGTTTTAGAGTTGCAGAAAAAAATCACTAAAGTCACTTTAAAAAATCTTGAGAAAACTAACTGAAGTTATTTTGACTACCTTTGTGCTTTTCTAGTATATTTGAATTCTACATTCCTAAGGAAATCCAACAAGAAGTGCACTAGGAATTTTACAGTAGCGAGTAAATAAACCAAGTAAATTGTGAGGGATTATATTGCTTCAGTTTGACTCTACAGAACTCCTGAGTGAAGAGATAAAATGTAATTTTTGAACATTTGTTCTTTAAATGGTTATTCTGTGCAGTTACTTTTCTGGTGTTTCCTTCCTTGTGCAGAGAGGCTTCACCGCTCAGAATCGTGAGTTCCTGAGCTGTAAACTGGTGATATTAAATTCTAGATGATTGTTAAGTATTTTAAACATTAGTTTAATATCTGAACTAAAACAGGTGGCAGAGGTCTTTTCAGGACTGTTCCCACTGTTTTAGGGGCTTTTTTTGGCATGCAGCTCCTTTTTTTACCAACTGCAGGAATACAAACAAAAACTTTTCATGAGAAAAGCCACTTAAGTGAAATGAGGAATGCAAGCAGACATGTTTTGGCTACAGTGCATGTCTTTAAAATATATAGGCATTATTACACAATTCAGCTGCATTCATATGGGTATCAAGCATTCTTTCAAAATCTGTGCCTTGAGCCTGCTCAGAGATGTGCACCAAATTTTTGTGAGCATATATAGTTAAATATAGACATGTTAATAAATGGAAAGAGTAAATTAATTTCATTGTGAGTCAAGCGTCCATAGAGACAGAAAAATCATTGTGCACTAATTACTAAAACATTTTTGAGATGTCTTCTTTTGTATTTTAAGGAAAATTATCAACAACTTGCAGCTTCACAAACCTCACATTTGGTTAATCAGTGTAATTACTCGCCAAACTACAGACTCATCTGCCTGTTTATGGCAAGTGGACTTTAAAGAGATGCTTCTGTACCTATATTGTATTCTTCATATTTTTGTCCTCTCTGGCCAACTCAACCATCCCTATGTGCCATCTCCTTCCATGCAGATCAGCACTTAGCCTCAAACCTTTGTCCTGGATCTGCTGATGCAGCTCTGAAACAAGAAACTCTGAATGGCTTCTTGGAGGATTTTATTGGTGTTGGATCACCATGTCATTCTCAAATGAATTTGAGTTTATCCTTAAGACAAGTGAGAACCCCTGATCTAACCAAGATGACACCCGGGCTCCCTTGTAATTCCAAATATCCCATGCAATGCTTGAAAACACTCTGGGCTTTATGCAGAAGACAGGAAGAGGCTCCACTGAGTACAGTATTGGTAATTATGCATGTTGTGTGGAAGGGCACACTAAATGCAACTAAAGTTAGCCTAAACCCAGAGTATATTGTGCCGTTGGTGAGGCTAAAGACCTTCAGGGCAAATCTCCTTTTAGTTCCCTTAAACTACTTTAGCTCAAAGCTCATTTATATGAAAGATGGAATTTATAAAATTATGGGTTTCAAGACAGCATAAATTACAGCAGTTTACAAATCACTGGAGCAGCCTTTCCTATTTCAGCTTTGTAGTAAAGTTTACTGTAAACTATGTAATAAGAGGAAATCCTGCTTGGATAATACTGGAGTACAATGTTAACACATTTATTATCACCTGTTACATCCCTATGAATGCATCATTGTGAACTTGCATTTGGATCTAGGACAGCATCATTAATCATCGTTCCAAAAAACCCGACAGTAGTTGATTATTTGTCTCAACATATTGCATTTAAATTATCCTCCTCATTAAATTAATTATGAAACAATGTAAGTATCCTAATTGAGCTACTAAGAATGAGAACATTGTTGCAAAATAGAAACGGAAAGATACTACCAAATGCCATCCTGATTTTCAAGTACAGAAAGTGTATTTCTTTTAGTCTTTACCAGAATTCGTACAGCTTGGGAATTAAATTGGGAAACCTTTCCAGTGTGTATTAGCTGGGGTTTGGCAATATGCTGCCTTTGTCATGTGGCTTTTTTACAGCTTGGAACACAAGCTGGACCTACTCATGTGTGCTTGTACTATAGACTGTAAACATATCTTATGATGTAAAGAAGTTTTTAATACTTCCCAATGAAAAATGGAAAAAAAATGGCAGCTATTGATACCTACTTGTTTTTGAAAACATGGTATCTGTACACTTAACTCATTTTCTCAAGAGTGGCCTTCACTGAAGAAAATATTGACTTGTGTGCATCTGAATTTGTCTGCTTCAGGCTCCCCTTATAGTAAGCAGATGGAAATGAACCGTTTTAAGATGTAGTTCATGTGACTTATTTTAGATACCTGCTTTGGGATAAGATGAATCATATCTTAGAAGTATCTATTCTTTTTCCATTGACCCAAAAAGGGAGACCAAGACTTTTAGGTGTCAAGATAAGGACCTCTGCACTTCAGTAATTTAAATTTCAGCCTAAGACTCATCAGCCTGGTGTATAACACAGTACAGACAGCATGAACTTGAAAGCTCAAAGGCAACAGTTAACAGATGTAGGCTTTTGATTTTTTACACTTGCAACATCATAGAAATTGTGAATATATACCAAGGACTTGATTGTAAGAGTAATGAGACACAGCCCAGCAAAGTGATACAGGAGATACATGGAGAAGATAGTGCAAACTGTTATATAGATAGAAATAGTCTTATAGACAACAATTACTGAATTTGTGGAAAATATGGTCCCTCCAGATGCTAATAATTTCTGTTAATATTATCTGTTTCTTTTACATTTTCTTTTGCTTTGAGAAGGCCTCTATAAAAATATAAATATTTCAACTGCTGTTGTTGATCTTTCTGCAGTAAAATTCTACTGTGATCTCTAACTAATTTCAGTACTAATTTCATCAAATACATGAAATCACTCTAACATTTTTGAGGTCTCCAATTTAATGTCAGCTGGAGCTTGATTTAACTTCAACATTTTTGCAAAATGTTTTCTTGTGCTCCTTACTCTTTCAGAAAGGAAAAAATATATTATTTAGGGAATGTTTTGTTTTGGAATCTCCAGCACTTGATTTTTTTTTTTTTTTTTTTGAGCTAAGGATGATTCACTTCAGCAGCAAATCTGTCCAATCTTCACTACTACCGTGAGTAATTTTTGCTTCTTTTTCAGGCATATTCCCCACAGACTGGTGTCTGATTTGAGAAGTACATGAAATCTTATCTGAACAGTGCCCAGAGCAGCTATCTGGTCTGATTGACTTGTTTTCTTAACAGGGACACCTTTTCCTATAGGTAGCTTAGAGCTGATAGCCTTCTCCTCTGGCAGAAACAAGTAGTCCCCTGCAAAATGGAGAACTGCACAGTGTGAGGCAGCCCATTAATTTTTAGCTTTCTGTTTCATATCAGGGTACATCTTGGTCTTTAGGAGTGAAAATCTCATTCTGAGCATTGCCCTCCACTGAATAAGAACTGTTTCCATCATCTTTTCTTGCATAGCAATTATTGGTAGATTCCTTTCTCTTCTGCCCAACAAGTTGCAACAGGAAGATCCATATAATATTTTACATTTTAAAATTTCCAGAATAAAATAAGACATGTTACATATTTTGTTAGTTTTGTGGGGTTTATAGAGGATCTTTTTTAACAAGGGGTTTTGTCCCAAAACAGCACCTTGCAAAATGAGTTACAATCCATAGTTTTGTTTTTTTTTTGTCAACAAAATTTAAAAATAAGTAGGGAAAACCAGAAATCTAAAAAACAATGTTTCCTTTCATAGAAACCATAATCAATGTTAATTTAAAAGTATATTTTCTATATGTCTACTGTAAACTCCATCTTCCAAGTTCCCTATAAAAACTAACATTTGTCAACAATTACTACTTGGTGCTATACAGCACTTCTTTAAAAATATTTAGAGATACCTACTGTGCACTAACTATGGGCAAATGTTGATTGTTAATAGCTTTTATTATATGTGGTCAGGTTACTGGTGAAAAAATGATGAACTTTGAGAATAATTTCATGCTAAATCACAACTCATTTTATTTTTAACAGCATTGTAAATAGTTACATTAAACTTGCAAAACAAAACTCTAAATCCAGG
Organism: Cisticola juncidis; assembly: GCA_013400215.1. Lineage (NCBI taxonomy): Eukaryota > Metazoa > Chordata > Aves > Passeriformes > Cisticolidae > Cisticola > Cisticola juncidis. The sequence continues at coordinate 71,381 of VXBR01008240.1, forward strand.
AAGGAATAAACCATGTAGAATTAATTGACTTGGGAATGGTTTCTTTTCCTCACTCGCTGCACACACTAAAATTCAGCTCACTGGTCATTTAATAAGTTGATTACAATTACAGGACATAGGTTGTTAATTAGGAACTAAACATCACTTTCCACAAAGGATTGACATTCTCCTTTGACATAAAATATGCAAACTAACATTTTGTGCAAATAAATGTGGAGTTTTGTGGACACGATAGCAAAGCAAATTTGTCTGATTTGCCAGATTTACCAAATTGTCAGATTGCTTTTGGATTGAGGAGGTACAGGCTCTTTGTGAGCTTGCCACAGACAAAGGCACACTGATCCCCACGCACTGACAGCAACAGAGCCAGTTGCTGCTGCCTTCAGTGCCAGGAGGCTTCAGCCCAGAAGGCAGAAACATTGGCTAACGGGAAGGAATGGGGGCAGCCTTGTTAGCGGGGCTCTTTCCCAGGAAGTCAGGAGCTGATCAGCTCCACGCTCAGCAGGAGATGTCAACAAAGTCTATAGAAATTATGATGGGCGTTTCAGATTACACGAAGAAATTGTGACTTTCTCAGAAAGGTCATATGTAAAACATTCTCCTTAAATACATTCTCCTCAAATTAGATCAGCAGTTTGCACAATATAATTTATTTTAGACATTGCTTCTTAACAAATAACTGAAAAACCATCTGTAAAATATGCTTTTGAGAGAAAGCAGAAGCCAAAGCAAGTGAAAGAAAAAAAAAGAAAGAATAAGAACTAAAAACTCAAACAACTTAAAATCACAAATAAAGAAAGGGAAAACTCCTGCTCCTCTTTCTGCTGGGAGGTAGGTTTTACCTTCAGAAAAATTAGTGGGGATGTTATAGTGGTGGCAATAAACACAGCATTTTCAATACTTCTTTGTGGTAAAGAGGGAAAAAAAAAAGAAAA
>VXBR01008240.1:72354-113865 GCA_013400215.1 Cisticola juncidis
AAAAAAAAAAAAAGAAGCAATCAAACCCTCCTGCTGCCTGAGGCATGCTCCTGAGCAAAACCCAGCTCCTTAGGCTTGGATCAGGGAAGACAGGATTTGGCTCAACAGGATGCATGAGTGGATTAACATGACAAATTAACTGTTAATCCGAGTAGTAGCCAACTATTAATAAACTCCTCATGAACACTACCTTAGCGGTTTGAACTCTCAGCTCCTGGGGTGTTTTGAGTTTGGAGAGTGAATATGAACTAGTCCCCTCTCAGAGGCACATGTAGTGGTTATCTGGGGGAATAAATACAGATAAATCCGGCCCACAGCCTTCACAAAGGTGCTGCATTCTGTAAGAACATGGAGAAGGCACCTCAGACTTTGGATCCGAAAGAAAGAAGTTATTTTGGTAGGGGAAATGAGTTGGAGGGAAGTGCTCACAGCCTGCCACTTTATCCATGTTGACATAATAGCTGGCTAGCTATTAATGTTTTTCCACTGCTGACTAGCTTTTAAAATTTTTTTAAAGCCCCACAAATTATTATCCTATTATTTGTTATCAATTGGTTATCAAATCAGTAAAACATATTTTAAATATCATTGGAAGATTTTCTTTACTTTTTTGGAAATGTAAATTAGTCTGACAATTCCCTGAATCCACCTCAATTTCCATTGTTTGCAAGTCTGAGTTTACTTTTCTTGCAGTCAGTGGAAAATCTCCATGAATATAACTAGAGAAAAAGGGATTTCAGCCACATTAATTCAAGTTCAAGATTTTAAATTTATATCAGTATGAGGAGAAAAGGATTGCAAAGACATGTTTTACCATAAGTTTTAGTTCCAATGGCTTATTTAATTTAAACAATTTAATTTTAATTTAAATGAAAAAGAACAACAGGTATGTGACTCAAGTAATAACAAAACCAGGTACCTTGGACATAATTACACAAGTAAATCTACTTTTGCCTTTACTCTTGGCTCTCAAATTCAATGTGAATTTTATTCTGAGTGATGACTGCAGGACTAGGTCCTCCATCTCTAATGATTGAATGTCAGATATCTTTCAGTCTTACAACTAGTTTGCATCCCTGCATCTCTATATATTTAGTAGGCTTTTGTTGTCCAGTTTAAAAAGTATGCCAAATTTTGCCTGAACGCATACATAAAGTATGAAACACTGCAGAGAAATATGTAGCCACTATTATGATAGGGAGTTTTTGATTTGTACAGTCAACTATTTTTTAAATTATACTTTAAACAATATATACTTATAAGGGAGGGCCTTTGCTTATTTTTTTAAATACAAAAGGATTCAAGAATTGTTTTATTCTCAACACTTAAAGCATTTGTTTTGTTTCCCATGATGTACGAAACCTCGGTGATGTATTGTAATGAAGCAATTCTAATTTTAATTCAAAAACAGAAAAGAAAACAGAAGAAAAAATGTGAAAAAAGATTACTTTTGAAAAAAAAATAAACCAAAACCTACCAAAAAAACCCAAACAAACAAAAGACGCCCCCCCAAAAAACCCCCACCAACCAAAACCAAAGAAAACCCCACACCCAAACCAAACCCCCAAACTCAACAGGGTTGCAAGAGAGGACAAGAGTAAAAGTTCATTTCAACATAGTGATTTATAGGGAAAGGCTCAGCAGCTTGCATAAAACCAAAAGGGGAAGTAGTTGAACATTGGGTCAAATCTCTATTCACATGTTTTGTAATAAAAGGCTGACTGTAGCCTTTGAGCCTTGCTTCCAGTCACAGACAATGGCAATTGCAGAGCAAGACTAATAACAGGATTTAGCATAAATCCACCACAGGAAGTGAACAGTTGTACTGGCAAATAATTAGCCATGGAACTTTTTATGGCAACATCAGGATGCTCTCTGTGCTTTAAAGCATTGTCTACAATTGTGATCAGGAAAAAAAAATAAACTCACTTCTCCTTCCTCTTAGGAGACTTTTACCTACAGATAATTTTTAAATAATATTCTAATAATTTTTCTCATTATTTTAAGTTAGTAGCAATAGTATAAGTAACAAATTTGCATTTGAACATTTTTCAAAAATTTTTTTTTTTCTTTTTCTTTTTTCTTTTTTCCCTCACTGATGCATTTTATTGCAAGGTAAATTGTGTTTATTTTGCATGGCTAACAAGTGGGTTCAAAGCAACACTTTGATCTTGAACCCCTGCCAGATTCCAAGAGCTGAAAGCCCCCCTGTGCAGTAAAATAGACCTGTACTCACAAAGCCTGGCTAATTTGCAAAGGAATGTCAAAATTACTGGCACAGCTGACTGCCGTGGTGCAGTACAGTCTATAGTTTTTCTAATGAATGGAGATCGGCTTTTCTCCATGTATTTACTTGACACTTGTTAGAAATTTTATTTTGCATTCTCTACACAAGGAATTTCTGTCATTGTATTAAAACAAACAAGCAAACAAAATCCATAAAATTTTAAAAACAGGCCAACTGCTGTGAAATCTTTACTTTTCATAAGAGATAATCTTCTGGTAGCCAACACAATAAGATCTGAAGAAAGCAGTCTATCAGTTCCTTTGCATTTTGCAAAAACTGCAAAGAATTCAAAGAATTTTTGCTAAGGAAGAACATGCAGGTTTTATGTTAGTGGTCTAAATATATTTCTATATCTTTTGTCCTCATCCATTCTGCCTAGTGAAAGTGATATTCCTTCTCTTGGAAGTGAGATACATTAATGAAACTGAACAAAACTCCATCTCCTTTTCATTGCCTTTGTGTATCTACTTACTAGACACCGGGAAACAAAAACAAAATCAAAAACTAAAACAAAAACAAACCAAACCAAACAAACAAACAAACAAAACCCCCCAAAAAACCACAAAAATTAAAACCAAAACCAAAAAATCCTAAAAAGCCCAAGAACAAACAAACAAAACTCCCCAAAACTCAAAACAACTCACCCAAGAATAAATTTTAAAAAAACAAGCAACCAACCCCTCATAAAACAATCAAAGTTGCCAACCAAACCACCTGTGAAGAGGCTATTCCCTTGGTGTATTCACTCAGAATTTAAGAAACCAGAATTATTTAAGATGGAGATAGAAATTTCCCGTTCAGTTGTTTGGTGTGTGCATCCCCAGACTACTTCAGTGAAGAAAAGCAATGACAAAATCCCTGGATGCTGAATCACAATGGAATTTGAGAAACAGATGTTCAGAACTGCACAGTGGTTGTCCACAAACCTGGATCTGGCTCTGTAGAGGTCAAGGAGAGTACAAGGTACCTCAAACCTCCTAAAGGCTGCAAATCATGGCTGCAGTGATCAGCTGGATGCTCAGCCTGCACCATGGGATACATGAAAGAAAAAACAAAAATCTACAAAGCTTCCATGCCTTTCAGTTCAGGGTTTAGACTTTATCTGTGCAGCTTTATCTGTGCAGAAAGTGTAGTAGTATATTCCTGTACAGGGCTTTTTTTTTTTTTTTTGTGTGTGTGTGTGTGTGTGTGTGTGTAAATAAGCAGGATTCACAAATGGATGGAGAAAGGAAATAATACTGGCTATAATATCACAAGTAAGGAACTGAGGCACAGAAAAATTACCAACAGGATTTTTAGAAGGATTAAAGCAGCATGACTTTATTGACTGTGCTGCATTAACATCAAATGTGGTTTGACCCTCAGTGATTTCTTCAAAGTAAGACTGGAAGCAGAACAGGAACCAAACCCAGGTCAATACTCAAGCCACAAAACCATAATTGCTCTCCTTATTTCTTTTCTATATTTAGGAGGGGAAAAAATAGTGACACATGTGCCTGTAGGTTGACCTGTCATGCTGCTAAGTCTCTACTTATGCAGCTTCAGTCCCTCTCATTTTAACTAACTCTAATTTTGAATGCTGTCTTTGGCATTCTGCCTTGGACTTCTCACAAGGCTTTTTTTGTGGTATTTTTTTTTACTTTATTTTCTTCCTCTTTTGAGAAGGGAGATAGTAAACTTGAATAATTATTTCTCCATAAAGAGCTTTTGTAGTCACATTTGGCATCACTGTGATTTCTTAGTTTAAAAAAAGTTTAGACTAAACCCATGACATGTATACTATGAAAATCCCTAAGAATCCACGGGAATCATCCATTTGAGCTTCCAGCAAGAAGTAATATTTTTAATGTTCTGGGACTTGTTGCTGGGACTTGTTTTCTGTGTTATTTTCTTTGCATTCCTGCGGAATTTGTGCTATGAACACTAAAATTAGTCATTCCGATTTTTTTGGATGACTCATACAAGATATGTAGATCAAACTGAGAATTGAATAAAATAAATTTGAAAAAGATAAATTTGTCTCAGGAGAGTTACAGAAACATAATATCCTTTCGAGGGGAATGTGTAGAGTGTAAAAGTTCTGGAATGCAGTAAATACGATGTCTACATACTTAGAGGGGAAGATAACAGAGAGAAGTCATTCAAGGAATGGAGAATAGAGTCAGATTTTGAACTCAAAATTCAGCCACAAGCTTGTATCTCAAGCAGTAAGTGGATCAATACACTGTAGTTTTCTGCCATGTTTTATGGCTAGCACTCTCTGTGGAGGCCGAAGTGCATCTTTCTTCGATTAACTGCAATTATATGTATAAAAGCATGTTTTCCTCAGCATATAAGATTTATATCCATAAATTGAGAGTTATATTTACCTGCATAATAGAATAACAATGGCAATTACAATAACATCTTAGTGTGCTTTTGTAATTGAATGGTACAAAGTCAGCAGAATTGTGTTGGAAAATGCATCCACGTCAGGAAAGCGGCAGTATATTTGCAAACAAAATAGTTACTGACAGTACCTTGGTACCTGATATTTCACCTAATTATACTCATCCATAATCTCTTCCTCAAAACCTCTCCTCATTTTACCTCTTTGGCATCCTCTAAACAAGTCTTTTCTTTTAGCATGGTCTTTCAGCTAAACAAGCCTTTTCAGCTCAGTAGCTGGCTACGTAATACCCCACAAAACTGGAATCCAAATCTGCAAATTGCTGAGCAGCTCCAAATTGCCTTAATTTATAAAAGGCAGTGAAGGTTCTCACCTTCTCACAACTTAATGCTCAGAATTAAAAACAATGTAAGCATTTGAAATAAACAAATATTCAGCCTTGATAAGTGTGTAAAATATCTAAATACATAAACTGGTTTATTTCCAGAACTCTCTTGTTCTGTGAAAGCACAAAATTACAATTTTGGTAATAATTATTATAAAATATTTTCTTTCAAGAAGGGCTGTATCTACCACCTGTATGTTCTGGAATATAGTTTAATTTTATAGATAATTTTCTGGGAAGACAGGACTTTTAATTTTAAGTGTTCAAAAATAAATCTTTCACTAATACTTATAGGCCCAATTATGTGCAGGTGAATGCCACAAGTCGTGGCGTACATTCTTACATATGCCAGCTTCCACAAATTAAAGACTCTTACTTTAGCAATACACGAAGCTGCAGTATCTTGAAAACAAGTGACTATAATTTTCTTAGACATTGTTCAGCCACTACTAAAAGGCCTTTTCTCCTGTTTCTATTATACTGCCTGTACTAGAGAATAAAGCTGTTCCCAGTGAACGTATTAAGGTACATTGCTTTTCCATTGTTTTTAGACATCTAAAGAGAAAAGACTGCAAGCTCTATCCTTCTGGGATGTGGGGACACAGTCACTTAGTGCCTCAAAAAGATAAACCATATGTTTTGAAACAAAAATACAAACAGCTAAAAATAAAGGTGCATGTGCAGGAATGTGCATTAAACTATTTAGATTTCTTCCCTTCTTTAGACTTTTGGCAAACTACACAAGAGAACAGCTTCGCATGTCAACCTAAATACCTTCTGGAGTTTCCTGCTCAAGAGCTGTAAGTGAAGGCAGTGTTTGCTATAAAATTAGTATTCACGTGATTAAGGGCGTAGAAAATGCTTCCAAGGTTGTCACTAACTCCAGACAAAAGATGAGGAGACACTAAAGCTTTTAGGAGTCTGACAATGGTGAAGCTGAAAGACCCTCCACACAACTCAGACCTCTAACCACTCAAGGACTTGGAAACACTTGGTGTAAATACACGATCAACTCAGTGGTGCACTGTGTTCTGTGTATTCAGGACTGACAGAAAAAGTGGACAAACGCTCAGGTAATGGAACCTGCTGCCAATGACACAAAATTATTGAGGACAGTCAAAGCTGACTGAGTAGAAATGCAGCAGGATCACAGGGTAATAGGGTCTGAGGAACAAAACATCAGGTGAAATTCAATCTGAGCAAGCAGAAAGAAACATAGGAGAAAAATAAACCTAACTAAATATACACTTTCATCTACATATTATCACCCAGGAAAGACACTGGAGTCATTACAGACAGGTCTAAAAAATCTTTAAGTATTAGCAGCTACAGAAATATATTTTAATGTTATAAAATATAAGGAAAAATATATAAATGCTTATGCTCTGTTATGAATCAACATCATAGTCCCATATGGACTTTTTTTTTTTCTGAATCTGTTCACCTGCCTCATAAACACCACAGAAAAAGATAGTAGTGAGAAAATTAAAATCAATGAACTCAAAGAATAAAATTCTTTTTTTATTTCTTGCCTTGCCTTGCCTTGCCTTTCTGAAATCACAGAAAGACAAGGAGGCAAATGTGCAGTTGAATGCAATTGTTAAAAAAAAGCTGTGGAGGACAGATGCTTGTCCTCAGACTCACAAAATCCCTTAACTGCAGAAAGGGAATAGTGTTACTGTATCTTTTCTGTTTCCTTATACTTCCTCCCTCGAGCAACCTTTACCAGGCACTGTTCCCATTGATTCCCATTTTGCGTATAAGAGTTTCACTGCTCCAGGCCAGTGCCTGACTGTATATTTGAGCCAAGTAAGGGAATATGGACCTTACAGAACTTGTTAAAACTTATATAGGACTTGTTTGATTTAGGATTGCATAATCTGTCTCCAACACATACTCCATTATCACAAGACTGCCTTTCCAACGCTCTCTTCTTCCAAGCTGAGTAGATCCTGGACACCAGCTCCCCAGGGAGCTGAGGGCCTCCTTTATTTTTCTTTACTAAGAGTACTATTTCAACTGTCCACAGGCTCAGACACTCAGTGACAAGATGTAATGAGGATGGATTTGGTTAGTGAGAAAGAAAGACAAACTTTAAAACTCTTTTTTTATCTTGCTCCCAGACTAAGCATCAACCTCCACTTCATACTCCGCTATCCTCCCCACGTGCCACAGGCCCAGGGTGGAGGTGGGTATGGTCAGCACATAGCACTTTCTCTCTCCTGCTCCTGCCCACTCACATTCTTTCCCTGCACCAGTGTGGGCTCTCCATGGGCTGGGGTGAAGCCCATGGAGAATAGAAGGCACACCCTTCTATTGTCTTGGAGCTCAGAGAAAGGCATAACTGGCTTGTCTGCTGAAGGAACTCTTGGGAGGTCACTAGAAGGTCCTGTCTACTGTTGAACACATGATGTTAGACTAAATGTACTAAATCTCAGTAAATAACCTTACTAATATGGATATGATTTAGATAAAGAACTCTCATTTTCTAAGATTATATTTTGTCAGAAACAGACAATATATATGTTTGCAAGAAAAGAAAAACACCGCCAAATCGTCATTCATATGTATCTATATCTATATAGAGAGATATACATTAATTTATTGTCAATAAATAAAATAGGATAAGATTTTCAGATAAAAATCTTGCCATAAAGATGATTGTCTCAACAAAATTTTCATCAGACCACCTTTATGAGCTTTTCTGTATCAAATAAGAACCGGTCCTATCAACACAGCTGGAGATACAGGGAGAAAAGGTAACGTCTTTTTGGAACAAGTAGTGTAATCTGACTGCTGTATCATTCAAGCCACCTGTTATTTGATCTCTGACCTTGCCATGAGAAATTGCTTAGTAGTAGGTTGCAGACTTCCATTGGCAAACATGCTGAAAGTGTACTCAGAGAGTGGTTGTTGATTAATTATGCATACTTCATGTCACTGAAATCTCTGAGCATGTCAGAGGGTTGGAGACAGAAGGAGGTGTATTGTTTCTGATTTTCTCTACTACATAACATTCTCAGCTTGCACAAACAGAAGGGTCAATGCACCTTGCGGTTCTTAACAAAACTTGCAGATAATATGTTTATAGATGAAACACTCAAAAATCTCATGTGAAATCAAACCAGTGAATTAGACACCCTAACATCTCCAGACTACTGCCCATGGATGACCAAGATATTCTCTAGGTGAAGGAAGGAGTGTATATCCATATATATCTATGTGTGTATGTATGTATGTGATATGTATATACACAATATCCTAGTTGTTCAAATAACTGTTTAAGAGGAAAGATCTGCAGCCAGGGGTGATTGCACAGAGCTGTTTCTCAGGTACCCTGAGAATCTGAACTAATAAGGTTTTGTGTGGGAGCATCATTCTCTCCTAAGTCTGGTCTGTACTCCCAAGAATGTACAAGTCACGGGGCCAGAAAAGAAGCAGGTAAGGAAGAGCTTGTCTCTGGAACATTGAGGGAAACAAAATTTTAAGGAAGACCTGTGTTGTTTTTAATAAAAATGTTTCTGTTTTATTTTACCTTCAATTTCTACTGGATATAAAAAAATGAAACCACTTATATAGAGGAAAACCCAACCAAAAACGCTATCCTGAACCATCATCTCACTGCCCCACACTGTGAAGCAGTGACTGGACCACAGACACTAGTTTACAATAGACAGAACTCCTTTTGGTTAGCTAGAATTAATTGAATTTATAGACTAGTACTCTATTCAGAAGTATGTCATATTATGTTTGCTTAGGTCTTTCCACTTCAATTTTTTACACTTTCAACCCAGTTTTGTGGCCCATCTTTTTTAAAAAGAATCAAACAGATATTGTTCAGTGTACTCATATGTTGCCTACTAGGACACCACCAACTCTTCTGGAAACATGCAGACTTGAAGGTCTTAACAATGGATTACTTCTCCAGAATGTACATTGATATATATATATTTACCACGAAATATAATTTGCAGCTGTGTTACTTATCCTGGAGTGATTAAAGCTCCTCATATTTCTGCACAGTATCTACCTGTCCTAGGTGACTTATATAACACTGAGTTACTAGCAAATTTTGCTGCTTTCTTAGTTTCACTGAAAATGGGAGGGGGAGCAAGAGAAATGACCACAGAAAACTGGAGAGGACAAAGATGTTAAGGGTTTATGGGAAAGCCAAAAGCCTAATGGTGGAATCGAAACTCATGCTGATAGATCACTAGAGATTTGGTGTCTAAACTTTTGCCTCATTTTCTGAAACAGCTTTCTAAGCACAAGTTGCTACTAATGGTAGTCCACCAGTCATTTAAAATTTCAGCTCATTTGGAATACAGTTTAGGAATTTATTACTGATCACTGTGTTCAGATAACTGATAACTTTCTTCACACCTTAAAACCTGATAGTGCCTCATCATTATCAAAAGGTATTAAAACAAAATAGTCACCAGAAAGTCCAGGAAAAAGATAATATTGTAATTCAAACTATATTTCTCTGATTATGATGTCCTATTATAGACAGAAACATTTTTCTTTTTACATAAATATTATTTTCTATAGTTTTCAATCTAGTAACACATCCTTTGCAGATAAATAGAAGTGGCTCACAAAGACATAAAGAAAGAGGCTACAGCTCTTGCATTTCTTCAGCATCCCACACTAAAAATCTACTTATAAAATATAGAGAAAAGCACAACTGAGTTTATTAAGGATGATCTTGAATATGGGATGCTAAATTACAAAGGTCTGCAGGTGATAAATAGACCTTTAACGCTTTAGCTTCCTTTATTATGAGAATCAGGATAGGTTGATAGAAGAAGGTCTCATTAGAGAAAAATGGAAATTGCTGGGGTAGAAAAAAACAAAACAAAACAAAAAAAAAAACCCCACCATAAAACAAAACTGAAGGGAGAGAGGAAAGTGAGGGGACCAGTAGAGAAACACTCTTAACAAAATGGATGCGGAGACTGTTGGAGGAGGGATTAGTCTATTCATGTGAAGCAGAGGGTAACAAAATGTGAAAATATCTCACAGGTAGGAAGATAGCTTGGAGGGATGGGACAGAAAATCCTGTCTTCTGCACACACTGCTGTCTGCAGACTGAAGCAGAGGTTAAGGTCCCAGGATGTCAGCGAATCTTTGGCAGAAACCACTGACCACAAGCAACAACTCTCTGGCTGGTTTGTCTGGTCTTTCCAACCCTCTCCAGCAGTGACTCACTGAGAAGTTGCTCTGGCCTAAAGTTGGTTTTTGGTCTCCCACAGCCAGAGCTGGTAGAAGGGGACACCACTCCTGCTCCACTTCTCACCACCTTAATATCAAAGTCCATACCTTCCCATTTAAAACCTTTTAATTGGTGATCAGAACAGGAAGCAAAGCAAACGCTGTTCCACCAGCTTGTCTGGCAGAAGGGGACCCACAGCAAGGAGTGCATCTTCTGCCAAAGACCATTTGTACCTTGAGTGAATGAGATATTCCCACTAGCCTGGGGGACATATCTCAGGTTGACTGCTTGTAAAGTTCAAAATACAGCCCTTTTCCCCCCCACTAGCCAGATTTCTGGACAGAGGTGGTCAAATAATTAGATAATAATGCTTTAAATGCAAAAGTAAAATTGAATCTCATTTCTAGAAATTTTTACTCTTCTTCTGCCCATTCCCTTTTTCTCAGCTGTGTGCATTCCTCTTTACTTGTAGAGTTCAGTAAGCAAATTTATTTTATTTTAAAGTAATCTTTAGAGAAATCTGTTTTATGGAGGTTTTAGAGAAATATATTGTTTTCCTAAATAACTGTTTTACAGCATTTAGAAATGTTGCAGCATTTTCCCTTAGATAGAATCTCTTTTCTCCCAAATGATTAGTAAAGGATGCTTACTAGCAATAAAATAACATTTTCTTATAACTACAATGCAGTTTTTCTCCTTTAACTCCATTAAATCTCAATTTAGTGCTGTTTCTTTAAGCTGACCCTCCCTGAAACAACTGCAGTACTATTGATTCAGGTTCTGATTTTCTGATCTCATCAAGTATCACATTTTGCTTTCATGCAACCACAGAGCTACAGAATGGAAAAATACTCTGTTAAGTGCTTCCCTTCATGCTGGCAGTTAAAGTCTGTCTGTTCCTTTTGATTGATATCTCCACTGCTATAAAAGAGCAAATTCTCTAAAAAATCATTTAAAATGTTTGCTTTCTAATGTGCTGAGCTTTCTGAAAAATATTCCTGAGACGCATGAAAATATGTATCCTTTGTGCACTTTAGGAAAAAAAAAGGTCCAAGAAGTGGTGAAACAAATTCCTAATGTTTTTCTGTTAAAACTGATTTATGTGAAGAAAGTTTAATAATTAATTTAATGAAAGTTTGTCCCAATTTTAATTTTTGAGGAGATGCTAAAACTATAGGCTGGTGTTAGAGAGGGAGACATGCTTTTGCATATGGCTATTGCAGCCAAAATTATGGTAACCTGTTGTGAAGAATGTTACCCAGCAGGCAAACCCTTCTACAGAGAGCTTGTTACTCTATTCCTCACTTCACAACCACAGAGCACTCTCACAAAAGCCTAATTCTTCCCAGAAATAAGGTGACCATATCATATTTTCTTATTAAAAAAAAAAAGTTTCTTACCTAACCTTGCCCAGAACCAACATGAAACTGCAAATAGAAAATATATCTTTACATAAATATTCAACTGTATAAGGCATTTATTGTTAAATTAGTTGGTTATTTTTATTTGTTGATGTCATTAGAGACCCACATTTTTTTTACTATGGAACTGGACAGGCAGGATTAGTCCAAAATTGCATGAACTGGTTGTAATGAAATCGAAAACAGAGCAAAACTCCCCTGGATTCATGAACTTTAGGTTCAGCCTGTGCAGAAGACAGTTTCCAAGGAAATGGTCTTCTCTCAAAACTTTTGGTAGAGACCAGAAGTTAACAGGCAAACCCACTGTTGAGCAGAGGTAAGGGGAAAGGCTTTATCTGTCTGGACTTTCATATTACCCCCATCCCCATGAACCCTCCAAAGACCTAGATCATATTAACTGTGGGAACACGCAGAGCGTCCTGGCTGCAGGCCAGTCAGGAGTTTCAGAAACAGCTACAAGTTAGTTGAAACAGGTGCATGTAATAAAGAAGCCTGAAATAAAGAACCAGAACAACTGGCCTGTGTCAAGTTGAAGTTACTGTTACACAGGGCTGTTCAGAATTTTCACAAGTTTCAAAAACCTCCAAATCTGCACTTTGATTTTTAACTTTGGAAATTTGATTTATTGAAAAAGTACAAACCAATGCATTTTCCACTTGCACGTGGACCTAACATAATGCAAAACCTTTACATTTTTTCAAAACCTATGCTGTTTGAATTGTTATTGTTGTATAAGTTTTACCTGTCTGGAAACAAATACAGATGAAAAATGTATGTTTTAAAAGGCCAAGGAAAAATGTAGGCATCTGACCTCTTAGCCCAGAACAAAAATCATGTACAGTCTTATGTACAGGTCTATCCCATATATTTGTAGAAAGTCCTATTTTATATGTAGGCAAAGGAGAAAAGAAGATAAGGAGCTCCAGTGAATGTGGGGCATCTTCCTAGCTCAACCAGACATTATCTCTAGACAGGGTTCAGAAGCCTTCTCTGGCAAAAGATCTGTAGAAATTTGTCCTCCACTTTCCACCTCAAGGATCTGAAAAACAAAGCAACAAGTTCACCAGTGAGTCAGACTATATTTTCTGGACATTGTAGCTCGTGTTTTCTTCAGTATGACCTTCTAGGTGCTCACTTTGGCAGCACAAGTTTGAAAAGCCCCGGCATCCCTTTCCTCTGACTCGACATGCCAACAATACCAGCAGTGTGTGCATCAACGCACGTCGAGGCCAAGTCACAAGAAATATCCAAGATGAAAACAAGGTCATATTTTTACCAGCTTTTCAACATAAATGTTAGATGTAAGAAGTGCCAACAATCTCCATCATTAAGATGTGTACCTGGGAGACAGTCAAAAAATGTTCTTTAAACAAAGCATTACTTAGGAGCACAAAGTCATTTACATAAAGAAGAATGCTGTGTCGAGTTAAATATTTTCATTAGCAAACAAATTATCAGCTGTCAGAAATAGTTCATTGATTGTATTTGGTATCTTGGTGCCCTTTTTTTTGTTTTTGTTTTTGTTTTGTTTTGTTTTTGTGGTTTTTGGTTTTGTTTTATTTTTTTGTCTTTATAGAATCAATATTTAATTTCTTCAAGTTTTTTTAAAAATATTCTTTGAAACTGGTATTAAGTACTTCCTAGAAATATGTACAATTTCCCTGGAACTGCAGTGTCAATAGCAATAAAAATAGGGTCTGGTAAAACCACTTGAGTACTATTGGACTTTTCCTCAGTTTAGAAGATGAAAGTTAAAGAAGTTTATGGATTAACTGTATCCATTTTTTCTAGGGGATTTAAGGTAGTGTATTTTCTGCCAACATTTTCAACATATGGAATTAATGTTATAAATTTAATGATTTTGGTGATATAAAACTAAGGGTTATAGAAAACAAAAGCAAAATTCCTACAGAACATTTTAGTTATGAATGTACATAAAGTTATGCAAGTTGGAGTTGTAAATATCATAGCTTATTGCTCACATAACATAGTTCCTCACTAAGAACTGTCAGCAGAAGAATTTTATGCCCATATCTTTTATAGCAGAATTAAAAAAAAAATTCCAGTTAAGTCACAAATATAAAAAAATGTACTGTGTAGACAACAGAATTTTTAATAATAGTCTTACCATCACCTTTAAGAGTTAAAAGAAAGTTAATCCAATGGCTTTCATGTGTTCAACAGATGCATCTGATTTTGTTACTTTTCTTCAAATATCTCCTTTGAACCTGAAACATAAAACCAGTGGCAACAGAAAAAGACATCAATAAACATCTAAAGATATCCAAGTATTTCTAAAAATCTCTGAAATGTACTCTCAGTGGGTAGCCCTCCATAGCAGAGGATCAGCACAAGAACAAATGCTTTTATTGATATTTCTGTATAAGAGGGACCCTTGGACACCGTAGACAGATTTTTGTGTGCTAATGTTCTCAGGAGTTGTGCTGTTAGGAAATTCTAACTTGTAGGATTGCTTAAGCCCAAAGGGTGAAAGAAAGGTGACTGAATCTGAAGAAGTCCACTTGCACTTCACTTTGGTGTTTTACAAATAGCACAAAAGTTTGAGCTCAATAAAAGTAAAGAGGAACCCAGCAAGCCAAATTCAGTTTTGGTAGAAATAAGAGAGGCCTTAGAAAAGGCTGTCCAAAAGCCATCCAAAAGCCAAGATTTTAAGAGCATCTTTATAGAGATGGTGATATAAATTATAACAGAACATTTCTGGAACAGTATAATGCTGGCTTCAGCAACAAAAGCCATAAGGCAACAAAAGAAGTGGACAGCTGTAATGTTGAAACACTAAAATGAAATAAAAGTTGATTGCCAGGAACTGTCAGAAAGCAATTAAAAGTATTAAAACCACAGACATTATGCATAAAGAGAGGCAAAATATTTATGAGGAATGGGAAGCATCATTAATTATAACTACCTCAATTAACTTCTTAGGATCATCAGCTCTATGACTGCAATAAAGAACCTCCAATAAAGTAACATCCCCTCTTTAAACAGGCTTCCTATGTGCTCCTCGGAAGGCAACTAATGTGCACCCACTAGATGCCAGTCTGTAATATGGGAAAAGTTCTTCCCAGCCTTCAGAAGCATGCTTTGGCTGAAGTCCAACACAGAGTAGGATACTTAGCCATAAGAAATTAGAAAAAAAAACCCCAGAAAAAGGCAGATGGGGGCAAAGGAAATAGATATTAAAGGAAGTCTGGATGAAGAAATTTAAACTCTTTCCAGCCTAATTATGGTGGGCCCCTGCAGGTTATGGACAACCCAATCATACCATAGTGACAGAAGTTCTCAGGCCACACTTCCCTCCTCCACATATGAATCATCCAGAAGCTGCTATACCCTCTATGGCTCCAGGTGTGCTTCTTCCTGAGAAAAAGTACAAGGTGTAAAGAAGTAGAGTGTATTTGGCAAACCCCTAACACTATTTTCTCATACAGAGGGAGAAAAAGCTGTACATTCATGCATCAAGATGATGATTCAGGGAACCAGCAAAAGGTTAAGGCTTGAAGTTGTAGCTGCACACATGCAAGTGGTAGTACAGATTTTCTTATTGCCAACCTGCTGGAAGTCAGAGATTCATACTGAGAAATTCAAGTTCCTTGCTCTTGCCCTCTGTCATGATGTATGTGCTACAGGAACACCATAATAATGATTTTGAGTAGGTGAGGGTGTCTTCTGTGAAACTTTGAGAATGCTGGACTCCTAAACTCTGACTAAACTGCTGCAACACCGTGGAGGGCAGGATGCAGAACACTTCCATTAATTGTATCAAGCAAAATTTGCTTCTGCAGCATGGAAAATTACATGATGAACAATGTTTTTTCCCCATTTTCCACTTCATTATCATAAACTTCTTGTTATTTACAAAAAGGAAAGTATTATTTAACTTGAACTCAAGAGCAACATTGATGTGGAAAAAAGATTTGTACTAAAGACAAAAAGTTGTCTGACAGGCTCAGACCACAGTAACAGCCAGACTTTAGACTGGCTTTAGACTTTAAGGAAACAAGAATATTGGCTTTCTTGGTGTAAATGCTCATCTCAAAGAGTAGAGGGTACTCCCTGAGCTGGGTGCACAGAGTCAGTGTGCTGTGGTTGAACCCCAGACTGTACCCATAGCAGGAGCTGACTTCCCACACCAGTAAAGCTTCAGAATTCCTTACCAGTGCCTTGGACTCTATCAGTGAATAATAAAGTATGATAATCACAATGACAGAGTGATATATAGACTTGATAAAAACAAACACTTGATTTATTTTAACTTTTTTTAAATACATGCTTAGGTACTCAAAAAAGAAAGCTAATCTAACTCACCTTAAAAGAAAGCCTCATGAACTTTGGGAGAGACAGCACAGAAGTTTCAACCTTCAGCTGTCTGAGAGAGCGCTGCACGTGTGCTTTTCATTTCCCATGGTTACCTGAAACAACTTCAGCAAGTATCAAAGTTTTAAGCATGAAAGTTGCTAAGTTTATGGCACTGATAAAAAATTAACCTTGACTGCCATAGATTTTCTACAGCTGTCTAGCTAATCCTTGTTATTAAAAGTAGTAAATAAAATTTTAATTTACATTTGCTTGCAAAAAAATTAAATAAAAGTAACAATCTAATTCAAACATTCATAACTGAAAACCAATTATTTAAGATGGCTTTTCATAATCTGGGAAAACCAAAATGTATCCTCAAGATTATACACAACAAACGCAGGCTCAATGAAAATAATGAGCTTCAGAATTGAACTGCAGTTGTAATAAAGAGAAGTGATGTGATAAAATATGGAGATAAACTTCAGAGGGAAATTATACCAAACACTTATTTTCATTCTTTTTGATAACACAGAGGAAAGAGGACATTAAAAAAAAAAAAAAAAAGGCATAATTAGGCCATGAACTTTATTGGCACATGATATTGTAGAGAGCAGAAGCTCAAGCTCAACATTATATATAAAAGGACAGTGCAAAAAATGACCATACACTATGCAGTTTAAACTGTCCTATTAAAAAGCACAAAACATGCCTGCTACATTGAAGGGTTCAGAGTATTTTGTCTCTACAGGCAAGTTATTCCATAGCAATCTTCAGTGGAATCTCTTGCACACTTATTTGTGGGTGATAACAATACAGTTTAATACAGGAATCTGGATGGGACTGATTAGTTTAATCAGCTCTGGCAATTTCTAAGGAGTTGAACGCTAGACTTACTTGCATGTAATACAAACCTGATGAGGCATTAGATTATAAAGAATTCAAATTGGCTTAGTATGCCAGAGATGCTAATGCTGCAGTATTCATATTGAAAATAAATGGAGTATGCTTTTACTAGACAGTATTTCATAATTTACTGAACTAATTACATCAACAGATTTTTTTTTTCTTCAGAACTGTCCTTAATATCAGAATCATCAAATCTTTTTTCTACCCATTGTTTTTGGTTTTTTGTTTGTTTGCTTGTGGGTTTGTTGTTGTTGTTTTTAATGAACATATGACAAAATCACAGAAGTCCACCTCTGGGTTGACTTGAGTTCAGACCTAGAAATGGTGGAGATGTAGGTCAGTACACAGAGAAATCCATGTGTGTTGAGATGGGTGGACTATAGGGCTCTAAAGCTCTCCAGCACTTTCTGGGAGCTTTCTTCCAGAAGCACAAGGTTCTTTTACAAGTGAGTTGTGAAATGCAATTTTAGAAAATGTTTTACTGGAATAAAAGAAGGATTTTTTTCCCCTTTCCTTCTTAGTTTTATCTTTAAAGAGACTAAAAACAAACCAGGAAAATTGATAACCATAAATTGTTGTATTACTTTAGAGACAGACAGTACTTAAAAAAGAAGCAAGCTGCATATTTGACAAGTTTACAGGAAAAAATACAGACTATAATGTAGTTTGTCTCATGTAGCATTCTTTGGTAGGTTAGATAAATAGTTTATGAAGAATATTGAACATGAATATGCTAAAAGCAATGAAAATTTCTATGATATTGTACAAGGTAAAACCTACAGCTACACTGCAGAAGACCTACAGTACTGTACATGTACAGAGCTGTGCAAAGCTGCCAGGTTTTGCTTCACTGAATTTCTGGGGCAAAACCAGAAAATCTTGCATGTAGGGCCAGGACTCTCAAACATAGAGATATAAGCATACAAATGCCTGAAATGTGCAAGCACTTTGGATGACAGAATTATTTAGGAATACAGACCCATCTTTGAATTCAGAAGAATAAAATGAGGACAGGGAAAATGGGCTTAATGTAAAGTACTTTACAGCAATATGCTTTTCACTCCAGAAGGGACACCAAAAGCATGGCAGCTTGTATTTCTTGAAATATTTTGGTGAGGCACAATGACCTCACTGTTACTGAGCTTGACTAGAATAAATGAAGGCTGCTCACAAGAGTCCTTCCAAGAACAGGTAATTGTTACAAGCGAAATGGAATATTAGGTGTCTGGTGAATTTCTGCAGTAATGATCATATAGTCTCATATGCTGAGACTCATCAGGTCTCAGCATGGGAAACTTAATTTCTCTTTGCAATATGCATGGTAGCTTGACTTTTAATTGTTACTGAGAGCATATTTCTGGCAACGATTTTGCAAGTGAATCTCTGAGAGTCCAGTTCTTATCACAATTTGAGTACAAATCTTATTTACCGTCAAAGCTGACAGTCTCAGATACTGGAACTAAAGATGACCCAGTCTATTTTGTTGGGAAAAAAGCAACATGAACTGTAACTTCAGAAGCAGGAAAATAAAGCTTTAAATTTGTGTTACACACTAAGTAACAATAACAACTTCTTCCCCTAAGAAACAATCTAATGCTTTGAGATGTTTAGTACTTGTTTTTCCTGAACATACCAAGAATGTAAAATGCGCTTATCTGCAAAAGTAATGAATAAAATTTTTTATTTTCAATACTAATACAAGGAAAATCACTTTATCCACAGTCCATTTGGAACATATGGATTCTGTATTTTTACAGTAAGGTTTATATAATGAAATAGAGACTGTACTGTTGGGGTTGAAGAACTTTTATTTTCTCAGTCAAAATAAAAAACATAGCACCACCATTACACTTTTATTTCTGTCTTTTACATAGTTCTGGGGACTCAGGAAATCTTGGTGAGGCGCTCGATGTATCTGCTGCTGAGTTCTGTTGCATCTATCTATACCAGTGGCCTCATCACAGAGTAGCACCTGGGCACACAAGTAGTCTTTGTACAACCAAAGCCACCCTCAACCCCCTAAAATAATTTACAGTAAACAGAAATATCTATGACCACCAGGTCCATTCTATTTAGTGTTAACCTGTGACATGTAAGGCAATGGTGTTCATCCTATCCCCACTTGGTTGGCATGTAGAGCTAAGGAGACCACCACGAATAGGAAGAATTGATTTTTTTCCCTCAAGAAAGGGTGATTCTGTTCTGCCTGTAAAGTACATTAAGGAAATTGACTTTTGCACTAGACCAAGGTGGTCATCCATGGAAGAAATAGTGCTCAAAGACATCAGTGAAATCATTGTGCTACAGCCTGTGGATATTGTGCTGCCTCTCTTTCTGGTACCAGTCTCCTGAGCTGAACTGGAACCTGTATGATCTCTTCCCATTATTACCAGCTAGCATCTGACCTAAGGAATGGGATGCCTGGTTCATAGGCAGATGGACTCTCAAAAAAAATCCTCATTTTCTAAACCTGTGAGCTGAGTGACCTGGAAATAAACAACTGGACCTACACCAACAGATGTAACAGCATAAGATACAGAGGGGGTATATAAAAATGACTCTCATTCTTCTATGAATCAAAGCATATCCAGATATGACCTCAATATTCCAGAAGGGCTCTAGTAGAAAGTGGATTTTTGTTTCAGTGATATTAGATCTGATTCTTTTCCTGACACCTATGCTAAATTAAATAATTTAAGGCCATAGTAAGAATAAATAAATAAAAATTCGAATTCTCAAAAAGCTAAAGTGAAACCAAATTACCCAAGTCCTGGTAATTTTCTTCTTCTTCCACTTCAAATTTTCTTACTTCTTCCTCTGGCACACAGAGTTACCTCACCATGTACCCAGAAAATACCATTCATGACATGGCAAAGTATGTCACCACCCATCTTGTCAGGATCCTAGGCTAGGATCCAGAAAAAAAAGGAGATATCTCATCTTTCCTAAAAATCCTTGGGGAGCTTATCCAAGACACATTTTCAGAGCAAATGTAACACACCCACATGCTCCTATTGACCCCAAGACACAAGTGAAACTTTATGTGTGAGTATGGCTCACTGATTTTACTGAGGTGTTTCATATACATATATGAAGTGAAGTGTGAAGGTACATCAGAGATCAGACTTAGAGCTGTTAAATGCTTTTATAAACTCACTGGTGACCAACCTCTGGTTTACTGCTCAAACACAGCTGAGTTAAGCAGATGCAGGAAATTCAATGCATCCTGGACACACTGGATTCACACCTCTCCACAAATTACAGTGCCTGAGCACCACGTCTGGTGCAGTGTCAGATCCTGAGGTGTGTGCCCTGCATTGATAAGTTTTCACATATGGTCCTCCAATGTTCAGCACAAACCAGTCTCTCCAGACAAGTATAATTTAGTTCCCAGATGTACAGCAGGTGTCATGTGTTCTAGATAAAAAAGAGCTATTGCACATACTCAGATTATTTATATACGCAGAGTCATTGTTATGTGAGGGTAATGGAAGCTCATCAGCAACCCCACTCAGGCAGAGAAGAGGCCAGAGGAGAAAGCAGGAGCTATGAAAGACTAGTTGTAGGCTTAAGTTGTGCCAGCTCTCATGGTAGATAGGTGGGTCAGTCAGACAAACATCAACAGACTCACCCAGAGGAAAACAACTGAAATTAACCTGTGTTAAAGCTCAATATATTAATGTAAAAGTAAGGAGCAGTAAGCATTATTTTGCTATTTTAAATATTTTGGTCATAGCCAAAGCCAAGGCCCTGATCTGGGAGGAAGGGCACTCAAGGCTGCTCCCTGAGGGGCTTACAGGCTAAACAGGCAGGGCTGGGGACAAAAGAAAGGAAGAATTGTTATCCACATTTTACAAACAGAGCACAGAAATGCAGAGAGATTAAATGTTTGGCTAGAGGTCACACAGGATGCACAGGACAGACTCCTCAAATGAATCTGTCTCAAGGTGCACCTTCCTGTCTATCACCCAGACAGGTATAATTCATAAATAATAATAATAATAATAATAATAATAATAAATTAAGAAAATGCCACTTCCCAACAAGACTTATACAGGCTTCCAGTCTAACATTTCCAACTAACTTCTCGGTCTAGCAGCTAAAATTTCATTGCATCTTTGAAAACATAACTGTAGCTGTTTTGCCTCATGCAATAATATGAATATGGCCAGAAACACTCCTTAATGCTGTAATATTTTGCTCTGTGAGAGGTGCCATACTGCCAGCAAGCAACAAAATTAGTCACTAAAATTGCAACCATTGAACAATATCTTCTCTGTGTCTGTGTGTCTTTAGGCTTAAATAAAGTAAATACATAGCATTAAGGGCCTGATCCTCCAACTCCAACTTAAGCCAATGGTAAAATTCCCACTGATTCCAATGGAAAAAGAAGCCAGCCCTAAAGGAGCTGGTGGTTTTTTTTATTTCCCTGAATTTCTGGCAGATCAATTCATCTGCAATTTGCAGCTCCAGAATACTGGATATGTCTCCTACATAATTTTAAAATAATGAAGATGAAATCAATTTTATTACTGTGCTAATAGTGTACAAAGATATAATAAAACCTAAATTAGGATAGGAAAACAGGTGTCCCAAGGCAGTGTTAAAGGACTTCCACTATGGAAAGTGGACAGTAAATCATGTTCCAATATGTCATGCTTTATGCCATAAATCGAAATATAAAGGTTTCAATTCTTCACATTTTACCATGGTTCGTACACAAGACAAAAACCCCAAAGCAATGAACATTTAAATAAACTCTAGATGAATCACAGATAAAATGCTGTCCTTGAATATATTATTACTATTGACACTTGAGTATTCTGCCTTCCATCATTGAACAAAATTGGAACACATTATTTTCATTTTTCTACTTTCTCTTAGGCAAGTTTATCCAAGTAGTCTTTAAATGTTTTGTTAATGAAGCTATATCTATCCAGAGTTCATCTATTTAGATGTTACTTATTTCATATCTCAAGTCAAATCACACCTTCTTTCCCCATGCTTTATCATCTTCTCTTCCATAATTCCATGCAGAGATCATCATACTTTTTCTTTCCATTTGGTTTATGATATTTATCTTGGTCTGCCAATGTACTTGTCACAAAGTCAGACTTGTAGATTGTGACTCCTGCTTTTTTGGCAGGACGCTTAGAGTATTAAAATGCTAAAAATGTCTCCCAACACTACTTAAGGCATTTTTAGCTGAAATAAAATTCAACAGAACATGTGGCCTCTGTGTGGACTCTAAACCCTCCTCTTTTCCTAAAGGTGGTAGCTACACTAACAGTTGATAACAATATGAATCTCACATGTGGTTTAGTGACAAACATAATTATTTTGTAAACACCAATGACAGGTCACAGTTCTGGTGTGAGAAGGCTCAAGTCCTAAAAGAGAAAGAATTTTAGATCTAGGCAGTGCTAAGTGCCAATGAACAGCCCTCCAGCCATCATCCCATCAGGGTGAAAGGAAGCAGAACACATATTAGAACTCTAAGGTATCAAGTCCTGTCAGGCACTGCCTTCCATGAAAGAGATAAAACTCTGACCTGAGTGCTAGGAGCACTCAGCACACAAAGACCTGAGTGCTAGGAGCAGCAGCATAAAATATTGGTATGGTTCACAATTCAAAGCTGTGTAAAAACAGGTGCTGAAGGCATCTGAATCGGGGGTGACAAAACAGTTCAGTTCAACCAGTAGTCTCCTGCAGGAACTCAAAGTGCTTGCGTCTGGACAGATGCTGGATGTGTCTTCATGGCTGTAGGCATTTATTCTCCATCATTTGCATACAAGACTGTTTGCTACTGCCTATCATATTTTTCTATAGTGAAATAAAGTTCCAACACAATCAGTGAAGAAGAGCAAGTGTGAAAGAGGTATTTATGCCTGCAAGGATGCAGATCTGCAGAACAGAGACGGTCAGTCAAATAAATTTCTCCCTGAGAATCATGCAGCTGGAAGAACATTCAGTTTCCCAAAACAAAGGCTAGGCCTGTGAAGATTCAGGCTTTATTTAGAAACAGGCAAGAAGATAAACACCATAAATGGAAAAATGCTTTTTTAAAATCAACAGATAATGATGGCACAAATAAAAATTTGTATAAATTACTTTTGGACAAGAAGAAAAAAAAACCCCAGGAGATTTCTAATTATCAGAGGAGTACATTAATAACTTTTCAGTAGTAGTCATGAGTCAGGAGGAGAAAAAAAAGAAAATTATGCAGAGATGAGCACAAAGAGCAAACACTTAGTGCTGTACGTAATAATAAATAGGACTTACCCACCCTATGTTTTGGAAGAGAATGAGTTAATGATGTAGACATAGGCCTGGACATTTTTTTTTCTGCTCAACAAAGCATATTTTTATATTTTGAAGGTGTTAGTTCCTATTCATTAAGTTTCAAATATAGAGGGTATCTGGAAGAAGCATACAGAGAATTATTTTAGTAACTGTAACAATATAGTTCACAGTTAAGAAAAAAATGAAGTACTTAGATAAGCTTTTTGTTATAATCAAAGAAAAAATAATTTCTTTGAGAGAACCTAATTCTTTCAAGCTACCAGGCTAGTGTTTTGACTGAATTAATCTTCAGTACAGAGAGCAGGTACTGCCTGAGGAATGTAAGTGTTTTAAGAGAGGGACATTTGTTTGAGCAATAGCAAAACATGAAAGTATGTGTACTTCAGTTTGTGTGTAAGTTTTGGAAATTATTTTGGTTTACAATTGTTGATAATACCCTAGTATCGTCATACCAAGAATTATAAGTTTGTACCTTGAAAATTGTATGAAAAAGAAATTCACCAATTGCCTGGGCTACCATGTTTACCACTAGAACTGTGTTATAGTGATCACATGGTAAATTGTAGAATGCACATCTGCTTTTAAAATTACAATTAGCTAAATAACATATCCTTGCAAAAATCCAACTTATTGTGATTTCACAATGCATTTATTTTAAACTGGTATATCAAAGAAGAGTGGTGTCTCTGTGAGCCCCTGCTGTGGTACAGAAATCACAGCTAAAGCTTTGCTCCTCCTATAACTCCTAAGTCCAAAGCCGTAAGAGTTCAGCTGCATCTGGAATAGCAACATCTTCATGTCAAAGTCCAAGACAAACATATTTAATGAACCTTCAACCTCCCTAGGCTCAGCTCTCACTCCCTGACTTTCAGGGCAGACCTCAGCTGAAACAACCAATTTGGACTCTCACCAGCAAGCTCTTTGTTAGAAATCAACTCAGCCACCTGCAAAAGGCCTGATGTTCCCTGAGGGGATTCTGGAAGGCTACAGTCCTAAGTCAGTGTTATGTATCCTTATCATTTCAGAATGTCTTACCAACAGACACCTAGCCATGCACTGTGAGCCTGCTGTATCTGACTGTAAGTGCACAAGGGGTTGCCTACATCTCTACCCATATGCCAGAGAAGGAATGAACCTCTTCCTTCTTAGTTAGCACAATGAACATATATTTTCCCTCAATCATTTTTAACTCAGAGAGAAACAAAACCAACTTCTCTGAATTTTGAGGGAAAAGTTCAGAAAGGTTAAAAGCTCCATTTGAAAATTCACATCTTAAATTTTTTTATGAATTCACTCATGTATGTACTTCTGAATCATTGAGAAAATGGAAATCTTGTCTATTTTTATCTAATCCACTTTAAATATATTTTTCTCAAAACTCGTATTTTTTCCACAGGAGGGAGATTTCTGACTAGCCTCATCCTGTTCTCAATAGATCAGCCCTTTCAGAATTTTTTTTTTTTTTAAATAAGAACAATCTAATTAATTTCAGATGGGATTTAGTATACTGGAATATAAGCAGCAGGACTTGCTCACTGGAACCCTTAATAAGTACAAATGGAGAAATTTGCTCCTGTGTTCAAACACACTGCAGGCTCTGGGCACAGTTCTGTTTTCCCAGCCTAAAGCTTTTCCCCAAAGCCTGCTGGCTCCAACAGAAACTTCTTGAAAACTCTCTGTGTGCAAAATGTGTCAGTAGTCCTGGAATGACACCATTCCCATTAAAGAATAGTGACTATTCTCTAATTTTTCATTACAGAAATATAATCACACTCCCTGTGGAGTGTGGCAGACATGGGCTTTCTCTTAAAAGATTTTGCCTCTGGCCTCAGGCATCTCAAAGTCTTGAACCTGGGCTGCTATGAAGGTACCAAATGGGATTTGAGAGCCTCTCCATTTCATAACCCCAAATCCCAAGGACCTATTTCTCTTTATTAGACAAAGAGTGGTTGTCTCCCTGTCCTACCTCCATTTGAGCAAACATTTATGGGGGATAGTGATATAGAAGTCAGTGGTCTTGGCAGGAATGCTCAGATTAGGCAAGACAGTGATGATTAAAGCATGTATACTACTGGAACATCAAGTACCCACAAAAGTTTTGCAAGAAGTATTGGGAAGTCAGATGGGGTTCCTAAACATCTCTCTTATGGTTAAGTAACTTTTTTTCTCCTAATATATACAAATATCTATTTGTATTGGATTTGTGATTTACTGCTGGAATCATCAGAATCAAATAGATAATAACCCCTTGACCTCCACAAAAATAAAAACAAAGTCTGAAAAACTTCTAAAAGAAAAATATTCTAAATGCATCCTAAAAGGAATATAAATTTATTCTAAAAGATTTTTTTTTCTTCCAAGAGAAAAACTTGAGAGTGCATGGCAGTAAGTTATTGTAAAAGTATTACTTACATCTTAGGGTTGTAGGATTTTTACTTTTCCAAAGACATCAGATGTCTTAAAAAGCTAAGCAAACATGATTTTCAACCAGATTTAATAAAACACAAATTGAGGTACAAATGGGTCAGAGGTGTCATAGCCACTGGAGCAAGATAGCAAACTGGACTTAGTATTGATATTCATGCTCCATCCTTGAGGCCATGGTGCTTCATGTCCACATTTGCCTAAACCTTGAAGTGTTACAATATATGAGGGAAGAAAAAGACATTGCTCATTTTTCTTTTTCTATTGCTTTGGATTTCTAACAAAAAGCATGAGTCAGCCCTGTTAAGTGTTGGGTTAAACATACAGAGAACTACTGCAAAGCATATTCATTTAATCAAGCCACATCTCTTACAGAACAAACCCCAAATCTTTAAGAAGTATGAGTAAGGGGAATAAGACTTTCCCTGTCTGCCTTCCTTTTCTGCTGCCCTCAAAGGGGTTAAAAAAGCCTAACACAAAGGAGTTAAGCAATGCCTGAAACGGGATAATAAATGTGACACTCTCTGACTATCAGTAGCAAATATTTGAGCTTATCAAATAATGGAGGAAGTAGTTTAGTTACAAATCAACCAATCTCTCATAAAACAAGTCTTCACACGAGGTAATTTCATTGAGCTGGAGACAGCTAAAGGCCACCAGCGGGCAGAACTCGCGCTCCCAGTGGCCCCTGCTGATTAATGGGGTGTCCGAGTGCAGGGATGCCGGAGAGGGACGAGGGAGCCGGCCCCGCATCGGTGGCGTGGCCATAAATAAAGCGGAGCTGGTGCGAGGAAGTGACTCATCCTCCTGGAACACAGCGAGGCCTGTGCTCTCCCTCGGCCGCCCCCTCCCCCCGGCCCGTTTCTCCGCGCCCAGGGAGCAGCGTGTCCCAGGGACTAGAGTGGATGTCACCGCTTGGCACTGGCTGTGCAAAGAGAGGACAAATATGTGGGTGTGCGGTGGATCTGGGGCCAGCGGCCTTAAAGCCACAGCGCTGGCTGTGCCGGGGCGGAGAAGGGCAGCGAAGCCCGTTCAAGGGACAGCTTCCTACAGGGAGGCAATCGGATGCTCCTTCCCTTCTTCGCAGCCTCTAAACGATCCAGAGCGAAAAAAAAAAAATAGCAACTTTTGGCAAGCAGTAACAGACCGTCCTTCCAAAAGTTGTGTAAGAGCACAAGCAATTAAAGCACAGGGGAGCTGAAGCAAAAGGAGGGGATCTGAAAGCGGAGGAGCTGCAGCACGCCCATGCTGGGAGCTACAGTGTGGTTTGGCCACCAGATCAACACCGGCCTAGCCCCGAGGGGCTGCCAGGGGGCTGAGCCACACTCCTGTCCCTCCACAAGATCCCAAGCCCTACCTGCAGCTTCTTAAGGGACATGACCCCATGTCTGTACAAGAGTCAATGGAAGCACAAGGCTGTTTGGGGAGGGATGATAGGATTATTCTCCTGGTGGTGCTGTAATGTCAATTCTAGGTTGGACTCCTATTTTCATCATGATAGGAGTATTGACCTCAACGTAATACGCACGAAAACCATTCACACACCAAATAAACTCATTTTCTTCCTCTGACTAAACAGTAAGTACCAGCAACAATTTTTCCCCCCCTTTTTGTTTTTTGAGCCTAACGTGGCTCTTATCTGCTACATAATTCATAGTGCACTAATTAAGCAAACTTGTGGATTTTTTAACTCCACGTGCTTCTATGTAAACTTGTGAAACACATTTGCAAAAGGTAACAGAGACTGATAGTCTCATTTCAGAATGCAATGACAACTTAAAAAAGGATTATAATAGATGAAGTAATACAGAAAATCAGACATTCTGGTATTTGAGACTATGGTGTTATTCATGAAAATATATGACTCTTTTCCTATATGTATACATTTGGACAGATTTTATGTAGATATCCAAGTTAAAATATGTGAGTATAAAAGCAGCTTCAAAACATGTCATGTAACTGCTTTAGTGTTTGAAGTAAACCTTTTCCCCATCCCTGCCCGTTTTGTTGAATCTATTAATTATAACCCTGGAAAGCTCCATTAGCACCTTGATGTTCAGTCCTGAATGTGGGCTTATCTTTGCTGGCTGAAAGTCAAACGTATGCAAACACTTCTCAAAGTAAATCACCTGATACAGCATGAAATCACCTGGTCAGCTACTGTTTTAGCTACTTTTGCTGTTTCTAGGGCAAAACAGACTTTAGTGCCTTTTAAAATAGTTTTGAAGGATACCAGAGATTGACTTTAGTGAGCTCATTAATGTAATCTATGATTTCCACAGGTAAAAGCAGTTGAAAGGTACTCAGCGCTGTCTCAGCTGCCAGAACTACAGTGGGGTTGGAAGTCTCCCTCTTGTTGGAGCTGGATTTTGCCTGGGGCAGCTGGATAACAGGGCATCCCCTGATCCACCTCTCCCACCCCCTTGCCCGAGGTTGCTGCTCTTAGCAGGAACTGCTTAATAGGGGATGCAATAAGTAAGTCTTCAGGACCACTGGATAATGTTAATATACCAGGCTAAGAAATGACAACATAGAAGCTTGTCTGTCCCATTACAAGTGTTTGTTTCCCCACAGACAAAAAATCAT
Source organism: Cisticola juncidis (assembly GCA_013400215.1). Classification (NCBI taxonomy): domain Eukaryota; kingdom Metazoa; phylum Chordata; class Aves; order Passeriformes; family Cisticolidae; genus Cisticola; species Cisticola juncidis. The sequence continues at coordinate 100,588 of VXBR01008240.1, forward strand.
CTGCCTGGAATGGAGGTGGTGAGGGGGGGGTAGGGGGGTGGGTGTGTGAGGTCCTTTAGCTGTGAAAAATAAACTCTCCTGCAATCTTAAAGCCTTACATTCAAATGAACAAAAGGAAACTCTGATCTACCTTCTGGATAGACATGTCACTAACTTGAATCCTGAAAGAGTCCATGGAGAGCAGTAAGCTTGATAGCTATGTAGGCTGCAACTGGTTTGAAGGTGGTAATAAGAGAAAGTGAAAAAGGAAGGGATAAAAATCATGTGTGAGAAAACATATCCCTGCCACTCCATAGGCTGGTTAGGCCCAGATTCATCTACACACATACCCTCCCTTGCCCCCTTTATTTTACAAGAAAAGTTCCCATGTAAAGGGTGTGAGAAGGATAAACTGCTCTAATATATGGCCAAATATACATATATATATGTGTGTTGGTGTTTCCCCCTCTTCAATCTCCATACCATTGCCTGGCTTTGTTTCCAGCTAAAACATACCCTCTGTTAGTTACAGCTTTTCTAATCCTTTAATAAACAGATGAAATATTTCTTAAAAATTCCATCACAAGCTGTCCTGACACACATCAGCCTGGCTGCGCACTCTCACAAGGGGGGGCAGGCAGGAATGAGAGGCTGTATAAAATGTAACATAAACAGTGTCATCTCTACTGGGGTTCAGAGGAAGAGCCCACAACAGAAACAGCCCTAACTTGTATCCCAGGGTTAGAACCACTACTGCAGTTCAACACACAAGTGCTGTGAAAGCTGACCTTAAGCCTCTATCTTATACTCAGACAACTAGATGAAAACTGCATGCAGCACAGAGGTGGTGTTGAAAGAAAACAGTTTCTGTTTTATTTTTATCCCCTGAGGATTGCTGGTGAGGCAATGCTGCAGTGCAAGGGTTAAGGGCTCTCAGAGAGCCATGGTGCACTTTGGCTGGTGGGGGGAGACGCAGCAGAATGGAGGCCTGTGCTGCCTTCCCTGGGAAGCTTTTAGATTAGTGTGCTTCCAGCTGCATTTCCTTGAAAGTGATTTAGTTTCAGCCCATATCAGAATCCTTTCATGGATTCTATTCAAAATAAAGTGCTTTAAGAAAACCGCTATGATGGAGTTTAAAGTAATCCAAAAAGTATGGGTTGGCTTAGAATTTCTGTTACAGCTAAAAGGGCCAGGATTCAGGACAGGAGGATAACTGAAATTATGCCTCCTGTACAAACTAAGCCCTTTTTGACCTAAGGCATTTACCACAAAGAACAGAAGGCTTCACCTCTCACAGGGCTTACAGTAAGGGAGGTGCTTTTTATGTCCCACTAAGACTTGTTTCATTACAAGATATCCTTCAAAATTATGCTGAATTACCTCTCTCTGGGAACACTGTCTCTCATGCCAGCCACGATAATTTATTTTGGTTTTAAGTACAATTCTGAAAACATTGTCGTGTTTGTTACCCCAGAAACTGCAGGTTTTTCAGACATAACTGTTGTTTAAGTAATGATTAGTTTTAGTACCAAACCAAAAGCATAGACATAGCTTTTAAGAACATTAAGTGTTCATGAGCTTATCCTGGGAATTACAGCCAGGCCTATGTTCTTGGAGAATTATTTCTTTAAATAACAAGACTGCCAAGGGGCCAACTGAGAACAATTAAGAAAAATATCATTGTTCTGGGCACAGAGAGTAACAGAGGAGACATCTACAGTGTAGAGCCTAGGAGCCATTCCAAGTTCCCACCCCAGGAGCAGGCTCTGGCTGAGTTCTTGATCCCAGTTGACCTCAGCCCAGGCACCTGCTCCAGGTGAATGCTGCTCTAAGGAGCATCAGGTATGGGTGTTGTGGAGACCTGAAGAGTGCCATGACATGTCCTTGCCAGTAAGAGCAAGAGATTTATTATCTGAAAGAGAGCTGTGATCTAAATAAACAAACTGGACAATGGGCTGGAAAGAACTGATGGAATACATACTGAGCAACGGGATTTGCATGAGTCTTCCTGGTTGTTTGCTTGTTCATTTTTCTTCTAGATGAAGCAGAAATTTCTTAAATTACTGGAGTTGTGTTTTGTTAGATGGTGTTTACTAAGCTGAAAGACAAAGGGAAGAAGGAAAATGACCCAAGATGAAGACATTTGGAACAGAAGTGGAATGAATCCAAGGCAAAGAGAGCATGCATGAGAACACTACAGGAGGCTCTTGCATATCCTGACCAGCAATACAAAGTATGTCAAGATGCTTAGGGTGTGGCTGAAGAGATCCAACAGCAGTTCAGGGGCTGTGTGAAGATAGGATGGAGCAGACTGTCTTCTCCCTTGTCTTCTTCCAGTACCTTTTATAGAAGCAGCAATAATGTTTTGAAACTGCAAGCATCTTTATTCCATAGCTTTTCTAGTGACCATCCTATTGGAAAAGGTCACCATCAGATTGTGAGGGAAGCTGGCAGATCAGTTAGAATTTTCATGGCTAAATGCCAAAACCAATTCTACTTTATAGTAGAGTTTTACCTACTCTTATTCAAGTTGCATGGAGAAGAAACGCAGACATATTTTTAGGGACCTGAAAGCACTGATTGCTTTTCCAATCCCTATCTTAGAAAGCAAATCTATTCCTAAAAACTAGAAGAACAAGACCTGCTTGCCACAAATCAAATCTACTGATTTGAGTAGAGCAACACAGGTGCCTAAGTCCTGGCAAAGGAAGAGCAGCATAGGGGGACACTGACATGGGTTTTCAAACACAATTGAAGTATTTTTCATTTTGCTTGGGAATACTTGTTTGTTCCTGATTGCTCTCTTCCTAGACCAGTTGCTTCATAATGACCAACTGCATAACTGGGTGTATCCTGCTAAACAAAATAGTAATATTTTCCATGTACTTAACATTCAAGCAATAGTTGGGAATTGTGCCTCATTATTGCTCCCATGCCATAATGCTGGACCTTGTCTGTGCAAAGTTGGATTGTTGGGATGCCTCCCATTTGGTGCAGCCACCAAGCTTTAAAAGAAACTATGCTGCTCTTCCACTGATGCTGCTCTTCCCTGCTCTACGCCATGTTATCTCTCTTCCCCATTCCAGCAGCAAATGAACTCTCGGATACAGCATTTAGAGTTTTAACATTTAGGTACACTCAGCAACGGATATTAGACTTTATTCTGAGTCTACAGCTTTCAATCTCATTCTGCATTAAAATCAGTTTGTAACTACATGTTTTGTGCGCCTTTGTCCAAGTTTTCCTTTTCTCTTCAGGCTGAGCACATGAAAAAGGTATGTGAATGCTTCACCTGGCAACCAGGGTTGCAGCCCCAGCTCAAGGATCCACTCTGACTTCATTAGGACTTCAAAGGAGAATATCACACAGCTCTGTTGCACAAATACTGGGGACTGGTGAGAGGCAGCTGTGAAGAGGTTTTAGATATGTTAACATGGTCCAGGTTTTTATTTTGTACCTTAATTTGCAAGCAAGAAGGCTTGGAAGAAGCACTAGGGAGAAGGTATGGATTCCGGAGGTGAAAGAGAAAATTATTTTGTTTAGGTCCATAGCAAACATTTAGAAAGAATTTCTTTTACACCCCAAATGGCTCAGATTATATTAACTGGCTTGGAGTATCCCCACAAATACATTCTTCCCCCAAGAAAGACATTTCCTGGGGCTGGGGGAGTGCTGGAGGGAGGGCAGAAGGTGGGAGAATGGGGATATTCGCTGTATTGCGGTATGTCTGGAATCTTCTTATCTGTAGCAAGACTGAGAACACCTGGACAACACTTGTCTTCCTCCCCCACCCACCTGTGCAAATTGCTAAGCACACTGAAGCTCAAAGCACTGCACCATATGCATGCCAGTCACATCACAGAGATCCATTGTGACTTCTCCATACATCAAAGAAAAGCCACTGCACATCTTCGCACAAGTACTGAGGGAGGCAGTCGCGAAGGGGTTAAAAGATCAAGTTCTGCTATAAAGATAACAGGAACTGGAGAACATGCAGCAGATGTTCCATGTGGAGGCACTTAAGTTTACAGTCCCACCTGTGTCCATTTAATACCTTTAAAAGCAATCTCCTGTTCATTTGTGAGGGAGAAGAAAAAATCGATGTTCCAATCTCACCATCTTCTCACAACATCTGCATCCCACACTGAGGAAAGGGAGGAGGGGATGGGACGAGCAAGACAAGAGGGCTGAAACTGAGATTTAAGGATGTGAATATACAGAGATTTATGCAAACACACATCCCCATGTGGAAAGTCAGCCATTCTTTTATGTGCAAGGCAACCCATGCTCTGTACTAGGGAGCAGCAGCCCAACCTTAATGTTAGCATTTAGAACATCTTAGGAGCAGCACAAACTCGTCATGTCACAGAGTTTTACATCCTTCTCTTTGTTTCCTTCCTTCCTGCTCACATTCTTACATCCTTTCCAAACAAACCAACTTTATTTCATTACACGTATTGAATGACTTCAAACAAAAGAAGTAATTATGTTACAATTTTATGGGAATATGTGACCAGACAGATAAAGGCTGAGGCTGAGTATGGTCCATCACACAATCAGACACCAGAAGGTCCATGTGGGAGAAGTTTGGGCAAGCTCCATATTAGTATTTAATTTCCATATATGTGTCCATGGTTCAAATAGATCTGGAGCTAGCAGAGAAAAACCTGGTTACACAGAGCTGTGGGGCTTTTTTCTGTTCATCCTGCACCAAGGAGATGAAAACAGAGCCTGTAGGTCATATCCAGGGACACTGGATATAAAATCCCACTTCCTTTTTCTGCACTTGTTGGTTACAAAGGAAAACTCCCAAGTGTGACTCCACATAGCTGACACATACATACGTACCCATGATCACTGGCATCCTGAAGTGCTCCCAGGCTGATGAATATCCCCAAGTACGTTTCTGCATCCCTGCTGGTTGCTTTCAACAAGCAGCAGGGAAGAGGCAGAAATGCATGTCTCGAAGAACTGAATGAAGAGTTTGTGCGATGAGGGTAATACGGAGCTTGAGAAATGTGATCTTAGAAGGGAGCAGCTGAGTTCAGCTGAGTGATGCCGATCTCTCTGAACTCCCACTGACATCACTGGGACACTGTTGTGCTGGAAAGTATGCAATTTGTGTATTTATACTGTGACCTGCAAACCATAATTTAACATGGAATTCAACCCTCTGTGCTTAAATGACTTTGACACCCTGAGGCTACAGCAATTCAAAGAACAAAACAACTACTGTCTCGTCAGGCAGGCACAGTTCTTAAAAATATAACATTACATGGAAAACAAAGGTAGAATAGTTTCATAACTATGTACAACACACCTTAGTGCCTTGTCTTATGCCAGATGTCTCCTCACTGCTGGCTATCTGCCATTTGCACCAGTCTCCCATTTCAGGTCTTGGCACAACCCAAGTCACTCCTTCTAGTGACCTATCTGGAGGAGGAGTTAAAACCAAGCAGTAGCTGGAGGGTAACCATGAGGTACCTGCTTGCAAAGGAGATTGCCTCTCCAGCCAGCACTCCAGAAGTATTTATTCTATTTCTAGTTTTGCGACGTGCATGACAATGGATTGTGTGTTTACACTTTTATACCTCAGTTTGCCTACCTTCTGTTTTTTCCCCTCATGCAACTATCAATTAAAGAAAACGCCTAAAATATTGCATGTTGAAAAACTCGGATTTTAGCAACACAGGATGGTTTTAGCACAGCAATTGTTGCTCAAGACCTAAGGCTGCAGTAGCAGAGAGGTGCTAGCAAACAAGAACACTTCTGACTTTATCTGCTCAACTAGGTGCACAGACAAACAAGTACACAGGACTGCATAGGTGCAAGCTAGCTTGTTGTCAAGTGTAACATTATTTAAGAACAGCTTGACACAGTAGCTATTAATACTTTATTAATATACTTTCTTCAGAGTTCATGCTATAGAGAATCTGGCTGCTACCCTCTCCTCCTAAATCAGGTGCATTTTCTGGAAATATTTGTGGGTCTGAAAGGAAACACTGCAGTGAAGTATTTGCAGAGTTCAAAGCTCACCAGTGGAGAACAACTTCTGGTTCAATGCTAGCAACCCCAGCTCTGACTGTGAGAGCAGGCAACAACCTCGTCTTACAGCTGCTACCTGCATAAAAATTCCAGAGGTAGAACCCCATGGGTTCACTTTGACATCCAGAAATCTGATGAAGTCAGGAAGGCACCATCATTTCTAATTTCAAAAGAGCTGCTTCAAAAACTCACAACATGCTCCTTAAAAATGTAGCTGGGAAACACTGGGAAATTCAGTGTTTTTTCTAGAAGGCACTATTCATGATGAACTGCTGCTGGACCTGGCCACAGTGAGGTCCTACAAAAGCTGAAGATGTGAGTTTATTTTTTCCTCTATTGCTTTCCACCATGCTGGCTTGCCCTACGTCATCAGTAAGCTTGGTGGGTGGGATGAGAACTTCCAGATACCTTGCAGGCAGTTCTGGGGCTGAACCCATTTCTTATTTGGATACAGGAGACTTCTGCAGCTCCATGAGAGCACACTGGTTTTCTTGAAAGCCTGACCAAACCTCCTGGTTTTCCCACTTTCATCTTCTGAATCAATAATTTCAGCTTCTTATTATTCCTGTTACGTAGTTATAACTTCCCTTTGTTTATTTTGCCTGTAATCACATTTGTCTCCCCTACCAGACCCAATGGCTCAAACTAGGGAGTGTTGCCAAGGGCCTGAGCCTGTCTGTTAGAGAAAGGCCTTTTGCACTGCACTGTCCTGGGGAAGGGTGGAGGTGTGGGCTCCAGCCACCTTCCCCCACCCCCCTCCACGCCCTCCCAGGAGCCTGAGGGGCCCATCACAGGATCCCTGCTGTGGTACCCATTACTGGCCTAGCCATACCTCCCACCTTGTGCAAAAGGATTTTAGTAATGTAGAGTGCTGGCACGCTATCTTTTTATTAACCCTTTAGGGTGGAAAGACAGACTTCTTGAGGGCCAGGGAGAGACCTGAGATGGTATCTCCAGAAGCTCCCTGCAGCAGGATCTGTGTTCCTGCTTACACCCACCTCTTTGCTGGCTTTGGTGCTTGTGGTGGTCCGATGAGTACCACATCTGATGGTTCTTAGGGAGTGAAAGGAGCTGGACAGAATTCCCATGAATAACACATTTTCCCACCAATAGCTGCCTGGATATAACAGAAACCTCCTCAAGCCCTCTCCACATATTTTTCCCTCTCTTATGATTCCAACGTAATGCCCAATAGCTGTCTATTAGAATGGGCAATGAATCTTCCCAGGCTGAAATCCTCCTGCTTGGTTCCTACCACAGTACTTTTTTCTGCTAAAAATAGCCCTGCGAGCTTGACCTATCAGGTGGTTACTCCCTGAGGCATGGACTGCCTGAAACTTGCAGGTTTGGGATCTACTTCACAGAGTCCTTTCCTGCTTTGTCTTTAAAGACCATTCCCCTCCCCCACTCCCTTTTTCTTTTTTCACTGACTTGCTCCTTCCTGGCATGCAAGTAACCACAGAAAACATTCTTAACTTGCTCTATATCTGATACTTATTTATGTTTTCTTCTCGATTACTGTTAGCCAAGAAATAATTCTCTGCCTTATCTACAACTGAAACCAGAAAAAAACAGAGAGCAGAAGCTACAGTTTCAGGACTGTGGGGGGGCAGTGGTTTGATTACTTTTTTTTTTCTATGACTATTATTTTTCCATTTTTTAAGATGAATAAAGATTACTGAAGCACTGAATTAAAACATTTGCTTTACAGTAAACCATTTGGGTTTTTAAAAGTAGAGAAAAGTTATTAAATGCTTTAAACAGTTTTTCCCACTGACCACAAATGGGAACTCTTTGAGTCCTCTTGGTAAAATCTTGGGCTTTTGATGTTGGTCAGAAGGGGTCCTTTGATGCCTCTTGTTTATTGTTAAGAAGAAGCAGAACGGAAGGAAGCAGAATTGCTCAATATACTCCTGTTTATATTCCTGTTTTCTTTTGGGATGACATTTGAACTGTTTCAAGTAGATTAACTCATTACCTTAAAGCAGAGTATTGCCTGGGAGAGCAAGAGGACAATCTGCTGAAAGAGTCCAGTTTTATGGCCAGTTTTGCTGTCTAGACTTGCACTGAAGAGAGGTAGATTTATGGATGGTGGAGAATGTGGTGGTTAGCTTTGCTGAGTGCAAAGGCAGTCTCAGTGGTGGTATGGATGCCCAGACAAGAGTGGTTGCATACTTGCATGTAGCATCTAGTACATTAATTACTGTTTTGCCAGAATCCTACAACACAGACTGAACTTCTCTGACTCTCTAAGGTTAAAATAAATACTGATTGCCTCTGGCAGTACAGCATTTACGAAATCAAATGCATGTGTTCTATATATGTAGTGCTACACATGTACCACTGTTCTATAAAAGTGCATCTGTGCCTTATCTTGGATCGGATGTCATCATCATCTTTGTATGGCATTTGCTGGCAGGATACCATTGGAAATTAGGAAAATGTACACTTATTACTGCCCAGCATTTATCTCCATATTACTAATAAAAACCAGATCTGTAACATCTGAATCCCCTTAAACAGCATAAACTAGCATGTGGCCAAGTTACTGGTTACCAGGCTGACCAGGGATTGCTGATATTGTCTGCTCTTTTACTCGTCCTTACCTGGCATACGACGTGCCAGTGATTCACTCAATTTGCATTCTAGAAGGCAGGAGTCTGAAGTGGTAATTAGGCTCTCCATTGCCTTGCAAGTTTTATTACTGTAGATATCCAGAATCTGATTCTAACAGGTTAACAATGTGCTGCGCAGGGCCGTTAATTTCAACAAAGGTGTAGATTTACACTTGTGAAGGAGGACTGATGCTGTCAGTGGTAATGACAGAGATAGAAGAAAGGTAAACCTTTATTCTCCAACTGACTCCGGAAAACTGCAGCTCTAAATGTACACTCTAGACCCGAGATTGTAGTGGTTTATGGTCTTGCAAACTTGCTTAAATAGTTAAAGCAGAGTCTGCCAAAGAAAACAAAATGCATAGAAGACCTTATCTTGTTTCAGATGACTGGGATGTCTTTTCTCTTGGTGCTGTCCATTGTTTGAAATAAAATAAAATTTTAAAAAACCACCACCACCAACAACAACAACAAAAAAAAACCCCAACAAAACCAACCAACCAACCAAACATACAACAACAAAACACACACACACAAAAACAAAACAAAACAAAACAAAACAAAATAACCAACAACAACAACAACAACACAACAACAAAACAAAACAAAACAAAAAAACAAAAAAAAAAACAAAACAAAAAAACCCCAAAAAACCCCACAACAAAAACACCACCTTGAAGCAGCTAACCAGGAGAAAATATCCCAACGGGGAGACCTCCTCTTCCAGTTTAGATAAATATGTAAAATGGGCTCAGATGGGATGAGGCAATAATGCTTTTTCCTCTACTTGCAAAACACTCATTGTTTCCTCTTTCCTGTAAGCTAGGACAACTGGAAGATACAGAGGAGTGTTGGCTGGGACAGTAAGGGAGAGATCAATATCACTCACTTCAGAGGTTTTGAGATGTTTATCTATCTATTCCACCTGCTGTGAACTTTTGTTTGCTGTGGAGTATTACCTGCAGTAGAGGCATTTCTTCAGATGTTATGGAAAATAGGACTAAATCTAGTTTACAAAGCCATAAGAATGCCAGGACTTACCATGAAATGGAACTCTCTAGTAAAATGTATTCACTCAACATTTGACATGAAATTTTAATAGCTACATTTGTATTGATGGACATACAAAATACACAAAAAGTGAAGGCATTTGCCCAGGTCTTATAGCAGTGTGATAGGCACGCATTACAAAAATACATGAAAGACATCTAGAAGTAATAAATAAGAACAAAAGACTAAGATGAGGTCTCAAGTTCTCTAAGCAGTGGAAATACAACAAACATAGCACATACTGACAAACAGCTCAGTTATTCCCATCCTTGAGTATTTTGCATCTCCTGTAGCTTGGTCAAATTGTACAAATACCATTAAGCAATGGCACAGTACTGGCCACTTTAATGTCTGATTGATGTCTGTGGAACAAGTCTTTGTTTTGTAGCTACTGAGAGAGTGTGTATAGAAAGGTATCTGGTTTTCAAGAGTAGCAAAGTCTAGTTTTGAAATGAGTAGCTAGATCTTCATATTTATAGTTCTGGGCAGTACAAATGCCATTTTCTGGCATTCATATGGAATTCTCCGCAGCAGCCACTGTCTGACAGTAATTGGAATATCATGAGCCCACATTTATTTGAAACCAGGCTGTTTGGCTGCCTTAACCTATTTCAATTTGCTTTCCATCCTTTTACATCCTTCAAGACCTCACATTAGCAGCTGGTGGATCCAAATGCTGGTGTTTTTCTATGTGTTCTTTCTCTGATAGTAGCAATTTGTAGTCATCAAGTATTTTGTCAGTCAAAGACGCTTCTTCCTCATTTTTTTGTACAAGTTACATCACTGTTAGCATCATGTTGATGTGACACTGCATTATTTTTCTGTTGTAGGGTCACTTTTTCCAACTTCAAGTAAGAATTTGATAACAAATTGACAGTGGTGGGGCAAGTTCATTCACTCCCAATCCAGAAAAATGAGAACTGTAACAAGCCTCTTTTAATTCTCAGGTTAATACTGTTACTGAACTAGCCTTTTCCTCCTTTGCATTTTCCTCCCTGGAGCCGCCTTTACAGATGAAACTCAGCACTTCTCTAATACATCTTAATCTTCAAGGCAAAAGGTTTTGGACAAAAGAATATGATATTTTGTTCTTTGCACTGAGACACCATAGTGTAATTGAAATATTGAGATAGCAGCTGAGGCAGATTATAGAACAAGCATCAAAAGCTGTCGATTTTTAATGAAATAAGGAATAGAGGGTTTAAGATATAAGCTGTTAGTAGCTGCCAGAATAGTAGTGAGGTCTGGATTTTTTAAGATAGTAACTAAAAAAATTTAAATACTAGTGGGAAAATAAAATCTAACTTGGAAAAATATAAGTTAATACACTCCATGCAATGAAAATATTAGATGCAACTTTTTTCCCTGTAGGTCTGTTTTGGAGTTTTTTTATCCTCCATTTCTGTTTTAGCTAAAAAAGAAAGGATGCAGTAAATTAATCCAATCCGTTTGGTAAAAAATGAAAATTAGCAGAGGTATTTGAGCATGGTGATGTATTGAAAGAGCAAAGATAAGGGTAACAGTCCAAAAGAAAAAATATTTTATACAGCGTCAGGATACAATCAGGCCTGGATACATCCAGAAACTTCTGATCCAATAAATAAGATATTTTCTTCAAAATCTGAAAGATAAATTTTGCCAAAATGAAAACTCAAGTGTCTAAAACTTCTACTACACGTTGACTTTCAACTAATGTGAAAGACCCTAAAAAACTAACATAAGAACATTCAGTGACAGGTAATATTTGGCCTAATTTTCCACCTTAGTAATTAAAGCAGTTATTTCAGTCTGAAACAGTTTTATTAGAACATAATATTTCCTCCATAACTGTATTTTTTGTTTTGCTTTTTTCTTCAGGCCTCTTCCTTATCGAGGCAGAAGAACAATGCAATAAAATTCTTTTGGGAGATGTTTTACCACAAATGCTGTTCCTATGGAAATGCAGAGTATGAACAAACAGATGGCAATAACAAGAGCTGCAATCACATAATCATAGGATAATTCGGGTGAGAATGTCCCCAGTCCAACCTCTTATCCAAAACAGGAGAAACTCAGAGGTCAGAGCAGGGGGTGCTGTATTTTTTTCCAGTTGGTTCTTGAGAATCTCCAAGAGAGAGCACAGATTCTCTTGGCAACCTGTTCCACCTGTTCAACTCTCCAGCTGTTGTGCTTATATCCACTTTCTCCTTTACACTGTCTCAGTGTGTGCCTCTTGCCCACATTCTCCCACCACACACCACTGTGAAGAGCCTGGTTCCTGTTGGCCCAATATTTCAGCATGCCTAGATCCCTCTGAAAGATGTCCTTGTCCTTCAGCATACTGACTGATACCCCCAGTTTGCTGCCATCTGCAAGCTGGATTAAGGTATAGTCTTTCATTTCCTCCATGCTTCTGACAGTGACACTAAAAAGGACAGGTCTCAAAATGCTTGTAACTGGCCTTCAAGTAGAGTACAACCCATTAATCTCAGAGCATAATGATCCAGTGCTCCAGTGCTGAAGAATATCACTCCATTCTGATATATTCTGACCTAGGTGGTTCTGCAAACAAGGTTACTTCCTTAAAAAAATAAACCTAGTTGTAATCTGAATGGGAAAAATTTTCTTGGTCTATTCTTGTCCTGGAAACATTTTGAAAGGAAGTCTTTTAAACAGTGTTCTTGCTTAGCAGGATGTATCTCTGGCCAGCACATACAGAGATGGTCTGTATTCTAAATGGTTTTACAGAATAGTGCGGTTGAGCTGAGAAACTTGATCTGGCGTTCCAGTAGCTAGATCCCTCCAGCACAAGTACAAAAATGGCTAAAATTGTCAGCATCAAACTGTATAAAGCATCAGCAGCAAGTTCTTGTAGAGTATATGCTCCAGCCATTTGCCCAAGGAAAATAAATGATTGTAACATGTAATATAAATGTATTATACCAAAGTAACTACCACTATTTTTGCTAACATTCACTCTAGTCCCTGAAAATTCCAAGCACTTAAACCCACAAGATTTGGGGTTTCAGCCAAGTTCAATCAATTTTGCAGTAGAATACTTCTATTTCACAAGAGATTATAAGAAGAATAAATGCTGCAGAAGAATATAATTAAAGAAAAATAAGCTCGTATTGAGTGTTGCTTCTCAAAAGCCACAGTTTTCCCCTTTGTTTGTAATTTTTCTCAAAAGTCACCTATTCAAGTCCATACTGACCTCTATATATAGAAAAATTGCTCTTTCTGACTGATTTCCATAAGACAAAAACATGTAATAGGATGTTGAAAAAATGGGCAAAATGCATAACTTCTTAGAAGAGTTTTTCTTCTTAGAACACAATTTCCTAAATGAAAAAAAAATCAGCTTTCTTTACTTCCTTTCCCTAAGTGAAAAAGCATATTTTCTTTGATTAGATTCATTTGTATGTAGTCCTGTAAATTAATAAATGAAAATGATGCACGCTTTGCTGTGAGAATGACAGATTAGTGCTAGGAGATAACCAAAGTCTAGATTACCTTTTATACTGTCTTTGCCTGGAAATATCAATGTGACTTTTTAAGTAAAGAGAGTTTTTATATTGCATTAAATTGACACTGAAAAGAAGAAAAAAAA
>VXBR01008240.1:113898-164342 GCA_013400215.1 Cisticola juncidis
AAAAAAAAAAAAAAAAGAGTAGTCTTCAGAATTACAAAGGTTGTTTGAACAGCTTCAGCTCTAAAATTCAAATATGTATCACCATTTCAGAAACTGAAGTGGATCCAAAACATTGACACAAAGCTGTTAAATGTCTGAGGTTGCAAATCCCATATTTTTCCATGAAATTTTTATTTGACTCATTGGAGTGGCTTGGAGTCACTTATATCAACAGTGAAGAAGCATGTCTTTTCAGTGTAGTGACAACAAAAATTTAACTCAACAAAATAAATTACAGGTTCAGAAAAAAAAAGGGGGGGGTCTTATATTTAATTTGTATTTCTTACTGCTTTTATGATATCCAGGCAGCCATATATTGGGAAACACCTTTAGGAAGCTGTGTTGGTTTTGGCCATCTATGTAGCTCACAGAAGGAGTTTCTGTTTATCAAAAAAGAGTTTTGTAAAAACTTCCCATAATGAATAAATAAATAAATACTTTCTTAATTAAAATAAATCTGTAAGTATTTGTAAAAGAGTACATTATGCTTAAGCAGCTGACTACTTTATCTGACAAATAGAATATTTGACACTGTTAAAAGTGCTGCATGAACCCACTCTGCAGTGGTGATAAAGGGATTATTTCACAAAGCCGGTGATGAAAAAAACATCAACATCAGATGTAAAAAAGAGTTTCCTCTGCAATGAACAGTCACATAAAATAATCTCCTAATATTTTGTCAAACTTTAATTTTTTTTTAATTAAAAAGGGTGTTTGCCTGTGAGTCTTTCTTATGGCATTCCTTAGATTCATATACTCTTTCCATTTTATTAAAGCATTCTGGACTGTTACTAAGTGTGTCTTGCAGCATTAAACTAACTAAAAAGGAAAAGCATTTCTAAAATATAAAGATGACTTTCACAGGATCTGAAAACTTTTTTGCACAGTGGAGGAAGTATTGGATCTACGTCTGGGTAGATAATTTCAGCCTTAAGGATCAAATAGGTTTTTCAAACCCTTTCTTAATCTCTCCTTGTCCTTTTCTCAATTCATGACAAGGATGTTTTTGCTTTCTTTTCCTAGAGGCACTGAATCAGTACTTAAAATAATTTTGGTTTGCATGGAAATGTAGTACATGTTAAGTGATTTGATACTAATGATCCTCTGCTGTTTAGTATGCAATGATTTTAGAAGACCAGGGACATAATAAATGTCAGCCTAAGGAGGAGGATTTATTTTTCTGTCTCTAATGTCTCTTACTGTAATTCTGCTGAAACACAGAAAGAGTGAATATTTATTCTGGCTAAAATTGGAATAGGTTTTTCATGCCACTATGGGAAGTTTATTTTTCCTCATAGCATTCAAAAGATTAAGACCAGCATTTTCTGAAACTGCTCTAAAACAGACAGGGGAGAAAAAAAAGTCTGAAAAAGGGTGATGGGAAATAAAAAAGGAAAGAGAAGAATGAGATATCAACAAAAACAAAAACGATGTTATTTACTTTCAACATTTTTTTTTCTAAACACTTGAAGAAAATCTGGTCTAGGGGCTGATAACTGATGTGCAACAGTTGAACTATTCAGCTGCTCTTGAGACCTTACCAAAGTGGGAAGACTGCTGACAATCCCCACATGAGGATACCCATAAACAAACCTGGTCAAGGTGAGATGACCTAACTTTGATCCCCCATAATTTCAGAGAACACCATGGCACCAGAGCCCATTCTCCTCAGCCCAGCTTTCAGCTCCTGATGGTGTAGGGTCATCAGTGGCTCCCTTTGTCATGGCTGGAGAATGACTGTGACCTCCAGAGGGTAATCAAGGTCTCTACAGTGAGACTGCTGTCTCCCTCTCACTACTGATTATGGAGGTCATCTGACACAACTGTACTCCTGATTGAGGCAACTCATGGTTTCTATATGTAATAAAACAGAACTGAACCCTGTACTATCAATGCTGAACAAAAGAGACTGCTGTAGATTAGAAAGGGAAATCACCAAAGAAAGAAAGAAAGAAAGAAAGATATGTAAAAATTAAAATATGCTTGATCTTTATGAAGGGTGATGTAGAGATGTGGAGAACTATTCTGTGTTTTGCTGCCCACTACCAAGGGGTCTACAGGAAAAAGAAACCGCTGATATAAGTCAGATAGCAAGCAGGGCTGAGCACTATATTGTCCTTCATGCCTGAAATACCTGTGTCACAGAGAAGGTGAGTCTTTCACTTAGTATCTACTACTTTTCTGCTATACCCTACCCTATATAATACCCTATATTTTCTATGTTGGTTAACAAATAAGTTGAATATACCAATGGGGTTTTTATTTATTGAAGTCCTGACTTTATGTCCTCAGAACTCAGTGAGAAATTGCTCATTGACAACACAGAGCAAGAGCAAATCCTTGGGATATTCTTTCCTCCATCATCATATTAAAAGGAAATTGATCTGTTATGTACAATATATAGTTTTCATTATTATCTATCTATCTATTTATCTATCTATCTATCTATCCATAATAAGATATATATATATCTTATTTTGGTCCTGTTATAGAAATAATACCGAATCCATATCACTGATATATTTAAAAGTCTGCATTTCCTCCCACTGAAGAACAGTTGAAAGGTGAGATGACTCTGCAAAAAGACAATTAAATTTTTAAGTTTCTTCAAAAGCTATTATTACAATTATTCTATCAATACCCTATAAAAAAGATTTACCCAAGCAACTAGTCTGTTCATTATGATAAATGTTTACCATTCCAGAGCTGGGTTATTGAGTGATATAATTTTTGTCCATCTGCCAACTGAAGTTCAATAACTGAACAGTAAAGACAACATTACTACAGGCAGCTATATATTGAGTAGATAATATAACTAGACTATTAATATATTACTTTTCTTTTAAAAAGTTATTTATCTTATTTAAGACAATTTATAATTTTCATTTACTGGACAGAATTTAAGCCCCAACAGTTTACTTAGTCACTTCTCTTACAAAAGGTCGTTCCTCACATTTACTTTTCAGAAAGTAAACTCATATTCTATTTAAACAGAAACTTGGCAACACATACAATTTCTGTAGGACAGATTAACCAACCTGCTTAGGGGAATGCCTTGCAAAATCCAAACAGACCTAAAAACATCAAGTTCAAATATATCTCCTGGTAGAGAATGATAACTCTCTACAGGAATATTGGGATTTCTTTCAAATTAATTGGATTTTAATAGATCTTGGAAAATGAAATTTAAAAATCAATGCTCATTTTCTTTACAACTGTTTCTTTTAAACAGATTTCTGCAGTTGAAAAATTCCTCCCCACCCTCAGACTTCCACTTGGGATTATTTGATGCAGAGCTAAAGTCACTCATTTCCATTTAAGACAGATTTTGCTGGATGTGTTCTGATTTAACAAAGAAATATTTCCATTCCTTTCATGAATCAGCAGCTGTTGCCATCCCTGACAGCTGGCTTAGTCAGGCTGAAGCACCAGCGTGTGTCCATTGGATGATACTTCATTTGTTAAATCATTTGACTAGTCATACTGATGAGTAATATCTCACATGCAATCCAAAAAGTCAGCAAACAAACTGTCAGTGGCAGTGCAAGGCATGAGCACGGTCCACCAAAGCCAGTCACAGGAAATGTAAGATGCTGGCTCTGAGCACCCCTGGGGTGCTGAGATAGGGAGCAGGAAGGGTACCAAAACCAAGGATCTGTAGATGCAATCAATTGCTTCAAATTCAATGCACAAGCAATGCTTAACTTACAATGGATCTTCAATTTATTTTTTATTTTTTCTTTTTCTTCTTCCCCCTCCCTACATCCTTTACAGAAAATTCTTTTATTCTGAAGTTTTCTATAGTTCTGCTTCAGTGAAAAGAAACATTCAGGGTTCACAAAAACAGGTGCTGAGGCAGCTATGGAAAACACGAGCAATATCGCTCTACAGAAACCTGCAGGATGGGGTCTGGAGGGAAAATGACTCATTAGCTGGACAGAAGACATCACATTATTTATATACAATGTCTTTGATCCCTCTCCACTATTCTTCTGTGCAGCTGTCCGACAGTACATATGAGCCACCTGAAGACCTCACAAACACTCATTAGGTCCACATGGAATTAAAAAGCCTTACTTTAGCTCTTAAATCTTGGGCAACAAGCTAAACGTGTCCCATGTTCCCTAAATACTTTTTCTTAGTCTAGCTTCCTAGGGAATGGAAGACACACTGCCCTCACTGTCTGAGATGGATTCAGTGCCTCTCACTTTAGAGGGTATTGGCTGAGAGAGGTTATTTTCCTAAATTTCATTAGGACATTAGAACATACAGTACAATCTTTATTAGATGCAATAAAGTCTGTCCATGTGAAAGCTGTGTGAATACAGTTGTGTGAAGCCTCACACCTTACTGTAGCAGTATCAAAGGACAAGACATAAATTCCTAAGAAAGGAGGCTTCCTCAGGTTTTATGCTCATTACCTCTGGAGGTTAACTGAAGTAGAAGAACTCTGGATGCAGCAAGCAGATTTAAATGTTGAATATAAAAACCCAAATCCTAACATAATGGGATTTTCAAGAATTCAACAGAATTAAAAAAAATCCTATCAGTTGCAATCAAGGAGCAATTAAGCCAGTGTGAAATGCTTCTGAAGCCCTAACCCAGACTGCTTTACACAGCTGAAGTTATGTGTTGCACCTCTTGGAAGTGAATGAAGAAAAGTTCTTTTCTGCAGGTATCTCCACCCACTTTAGTCATGCAGTATGAGTAAAGACACCTGCAGCTGAATGTAAATAGGGCCATCTGATAAGGCTATGTGTGACAGGAATTTTCAAACACTGGAATGGTGGCCTCACAATGTCACTCTGCAGAGCTGGACTCTTGTGTTCACAGTTTTACTGCGTGGATGGTGATAAGTAGGACACTTGCCAAAATATTTTTGACTGGGATCTCCAGCTTGCCAGTGTGCAGTGGATGAAATTCAACTGTCTTTCCTCAGGCACTGTCCCACCTGGAGCAGCAGAAATGAGACATAAATTGTTAGTCCACATTTCAGTGCATTTTGGGCAGAGCTTGCATTTTCATACTTTATAGCTTTCAGATGAAAACAGTCACACGTTGCTAGGGAAGGGGCAAACAGTGTGTACCTGTTAGGTCAATCAGTAGCCCAAGAAAATCTCTCTGCCTCCCTCTAAGTTTGTGAAGCACAGGCACACAAAGCAAACTTCCCTATTCTTTGCGAACAAGCATGTCCTGTTGCAGATTTAATCGAAGTGTTAATCCTAGGAGAGTTACACAGTAAGATACTGTATTCAGCTTTGAACACTAAACTACTAAGTGCCACAAATACCTGTTACCAGTAATATGTTCCCTGGGGATCCTCAAAGAAGCACAGACTGTGGAATGAATGGGCTACTTATTGCCCTCAGTCACACCTGTGCAAGCCCTGCTAATTCAGATAACAGCACCTTAACCCAGGGGCACCAGGAGTGAGAGTGGATGGAAAATGCTAATGAGACTGATAACACTACAAATATTTAAAGGAAAAAACTCGTCTTTGGAGTGCTCAATTATTTTGAGATCTTTTGGCTTCCTTTTGACAGATCCTGGCAGATGCTGGTCGTAATAATAATTGCTGAAAAAAAAATCAATATTTGTTAATGGTAAGAGAATTATTATTTATAAATGGGATTTATAGAAAATCAAAGAAATGTTAAGGCTGAAAAAAACTCTAAGATCAGCAAGTCCAAGCTTTAACCCAGCACCATGTTCACCTCCAAGCCGTGTTACCAAGACATGTCTTTTGAACACTTTGAGGGATGGAGATTCCAATACTGCCCTGGGCAGTTTGTTGCAGTATTTGACCACCATTTCAGTGTAGAATTCTTTCTTAATGTGCAAGACCCAGTTACCTACATAGTGTGAAAAAATAGTCATGCCAATTCACTTCATCTTAAGGGAACATATCTCTAGATGAAATAGAGACCAAGTCCTACACCCCATTCTGAGCTTGTCCCACAGTAATTTACAGAGCTGGCTGTACATAATGTCCTCAGTTCATCTTTACTGACTGCTCACTGGTAAGGCTTCATCTGTTTACATGTGGACTGCTTTTTCTGACATGTCTTGAAGTAAGCTTCTCATGGCCCTGGATTTGTGTATGAAATGGTTTCTACTGATTAACAGCACCATGGAAAGAACAGTGTTCATTCTCTAACACAGCAGGTATTAGGGTCCATTGATTCTGCCTGAGCCATCCAGGAGATTTTTTGCTGAGAGCAATTACCAGATCACTTTCCACTGTTATATTCCCTCTAAACTATTTATTTTGTCTAGAAAGATTAAGAAAGACTAGAAAAACAAGAAAGATTTTTTTTTTCCTAGAAAACTAAGACTAAAAACGACAAAATGAGGATCAGACAAAATAGGGAGCAATGCCATGGCCATCATGGACAAAAACTGACATAATGAGGCAAACTCTCCCAAGTTTAAAACATACTATACTGAAAACAGGAGGTAAGAGGTTTTGGTCAATTTATGATTTCTGTCCTGTGGTCATTTACTTATCTTCTGTGAATATAATTCCATATCCCAATTGAAAATCATTACCTGTTACTTATTCATTGCACAATATAGTAGAGTGTCATTTATTCATATCCCCAAACTGTAACTGAAGTGTAGGTTACAGACACATTTTTAATATTCTCTTTCTTTTAATTTCTTAATTTCAGAGCTCCCGTCCTTTAAATAATTTTGCTGTTGTTGCTGGTTTTTAATATAGACTATCAAACATTCTGCCTGACCCTCTATGGCTCCCTGTACCAAAATCCTTACTCACAGAGGTAAACTTTTAACCTGCTAATTATTGTAGCATTGATTATGTAGCCCACATTCATTTTCACAATAAATACTTCCAGAAGTCCAAATTTCTGTGTAATGCTATTTTCAATGAAAGAAAATCCTCAAAATAATTGCTTTGTAGAAGCATTCTTACCTACATGAAATTTCAAGTGTATGTCATATGCTATTTTATGCTAACATTAATATGCTATGAATGTTAGAAATAATTATTTTGATCTTGCATTTTAGAATATTCTGTATAACTCATACCCATATATTCATATACAAAAGCGATAATAATAAAAAAATGAAGTAAAATATAATTCATTTGGAAACATTTGCTTCAAAGCTGAAAAGAAATTTGTTTTCATTCCAATGCAAAGTTGTAATAAATTTGAATTGTGAGGTTTTCTCATGGGATTTGCTCAGATTTGACTAGCCATTCAAGGAATTTCAGAATCAGAGGGGAAAATTTTGAAATTACTATTTTAGGGGAAAATTTAGTTTGTTTGTTTGGTAACTTTTCAAACCTTAATTCTATTCCTAAAATAAAAAGAACCCTTATTTTTCAGGGCTCTAGCCAATTGACATTTTTTGCAGCTGTAGGCAAGCGGTGGTTACTGATGGACATTTTCTGGTTTTTTTCACCAAGAAATTAGGAGATCAGAACTAGTGACTACTTTAGAAAGTGTGATCTTTATCATTAAAAAAGGGTCAATATTTATCTCGTTGTACTGCTGAGCATCTCCTCCTCAACTTCCAGAAGTGTAAAGCTCACTTGTCAAATCAAATCCCACAGACTGGTTATCATACCAGATATTAGCAACTTAATTATGTCAACTAAACTTAGTACGTGCCTGGGGAAATACACACTTTCAGACCTTGACATATGCTCCACAGAAAACAATAAATAATGCCAAACACATGCTTTCTATTTGTCAGCAATAAAAGAAGTGCTTGTTGCAATCCAGACATCAAGTGACAGTGCCAAAACCCCCTTCAGTAATATGTATACATTCTCCAAACACTTTAAAACTCCACTAGCAAACATGTCCAGTGTCATGCCAGTGTGAAATTTACTAACTAGGTGATGACTCAATATTCTTTCTATATAAGTATTTCTTGTTTGGCTTTT
Organism: Cisticola juncidis; assembly: GCA_013400215.1. Lineage (NCBI taxonomy): Eukaryota > Metazoa > Chordata > Aves > Passeriformes > Cisticolidae > Cisticola > Cisticola juncidis. The sequence continues at coordinate 121,853 of VXBR01008240.1, forward strand.
TTTTTTTTAATATTTTTTTTTTTTTGTTTTTTTTTTTTTTTTTTTTTTTTTTTTTTTTTTTCCTTTTGAAAGAAAAGAGCTGGAGAGCTGGAGTTTAAAAATGCAATCGGTGTTTCCTTTAGCACTCTGTTAAAAATTAATAAGCCAATTTATTCCTTGGTACAGCTTCATTGAACTTGGTAAATTTAAATTTGGGATGATGTTGGCCCACTAGGGAGAGTGGAAAATATTTGCAGTAGAACTTAAGAAACACACACACATACCTGATTCACTTACATTGCTGCTCCCTATTTGGTCAATCATCATTGGAAGGTTCCTCACAGAAAAAACCCTCAGTGGTAAAACCAAGTTCCAGACAGACATGAGCAAAGGTAATTTTTTTCAGTCTGTTTCAGGTGTAGCTAATTTGAGATATGGGATTCAAGAATGATGAACTTATTCAAGGAGAATCAAAAGCTTCACATCAACTGTATTAAAAAGAAAAAAAAAATCAAACTACTGCAAGCTACGCAGCTTTGGATTTTTTTTTCCCACTCCATTGTATTTAGAAATCTTTTAAATAAACCTAAAAAGAAGGCCAGTGAAGTGAAGATGATTGAGACGTCACCAGAATATGCAGGCACTTTCCTTTATGATACTCTATATTAAAGGACATAACTCTGTGGCAGGAGTTATGCCACACTTATCAGAGTAACGCTGAAAACAGAAACCTCAAGAAATCTTGATCAGCAGCCATTCCCAGTGCCTTCCAACCCCAGCTAATTCCTGATTCTCATTTCTGGGAATATTGTATCATTCTAACTAGCTAAATCAGTCATTGGGAAAGATAGGAATAAACACTTAATTAAACACTGTTGCAACAATGAACTGCAGGACTCTCTTCTCATTACAACTACAGATACATTAATTAGTAAAGCTGACATTTCCTTAATGCTACACAATGACATTTTTTACCCTCTAGCTGTGCACTGTCCGGTGTAAGTATTATTGACTTTTCTGTGAAACATGATATTCACTGCATGTCCAAAATGTAAACACAAGAAAAATTTTTCCGGCTTAGCAACACAAGATAAGGTGGTGAACATGAGCTCAGTCTTTAGGACAGGAAGAAGAAAGGATAGTTAAATTTCTGCCTACATTTAGTAAAATAGTTTAGAAATGAAGAGATAAAAGATTTGTTCCATCTCTTTCTAAATAAATAGTGGATGTCTTTTCTCCTGAGGTAAGAGATACAACACGGGCTATTTTCTCCTGCAGTTCTGTTAGCAAGGTGCATAAGCTCTCCATTTATAAGAAACTAAGTGCATGCACACCAACATCATGAGAAATCAACCCAGTCTCTCTTGAAGTGGCATCCTTTGAGTTGAGTGGATGGTGATGGACTACTCTGTTATGCTGGGTTTCCTAAACTGATATTCCACATAAGGTGCCATATATGTGGAGAAAGTAAATGAGTCATGCCCATTCACCCCACTAGTGTCAAAAGTGTCTGAAAAAATTTGTTTCAGGCCTCAAGTCTGAGCCTGAAAAAGCACACACTGATGAGGCTTCAAGCATGGTGTGAAACTGAGTTTTGAACCAATTTCTTACTGGAAAACAATCCATCTTTAAATGTGTGGGATGGGAGCAGCCCAGGTTTCCTCCTGGATTTATTAGCTTATGTTTTATTCAAGAATTGACACTGTCGCAAAGATAAAGATGCAAGGAATTTGATGAGCAGCATCAGAGCAGAAGAAAGGGGCAGTGGGTTGGGATAGATTCATGGAAAGCAGGGGAAAGAGAGGGAGAAAGTACAAGAAGTAGAATTGCTTGCAAAATGTCTGGAAACCCCTTCTTTAGAGGAAATATGATGCTCTTCATTATTTTGTATCTGGTAAAAACCAATATGAGTGCAGTTGACTTGTGCTTGTTAAAGATAATATGGAAAACAACCAAACTTAGTAGACCTTCAATTAGGAGAGCATATGAAAACATGAGGAAACATTAACAGGTGGCAGAAAAGTCTAAACTGTATATGCATAACCCAGGACCAAAATGAGAGATGGGTTCCACCTTGGGAACGAAAGTTTTATTAAATTTGGAATTCCTTAAAAGCCTTGCAGAAAATGCGGTATTTATCATGCAAGGCAGTGACTAAACCTGGAAATCAATTCTGGAAACACTTAATATGCTCAATTCCTATTTACATAAATGAAAATATAAATCAGGTTATGACTAATCTGTTTCATTTAGATCCATTCTTTGACCACAGTACAGTTGCTTCGAAACCCAAAGTGTGCCAAACATTAACTTTTCAATACTGACTCTGTACAATAATTGCATTTTGTTGAACTTTATCATTTACATACATAAATCTGTTCATAAAGTATGTATCTAGAAAAACTCACATGTGTAGGATGTCTTATAAGCACTTCTACAAAATGAGCAATATGTGATGCCTAATCAGTCCTGTTCTTCTCTCACATCAATGTAGTACAATTTGCAGAAAAATAATGTTGTTCTGGGATATATATATATATGTGTGTATATATATATATATATATGCTGCTGATCTACCTATTTTGATAGAGCCACAAATGCCATTTTTCAGAATAAGCAACAAGCATCCTTTCTCTGATAGTCGAAAAATAAATGTGTGTTACTGGCTAAATGTGTCTTTTTAGTACTGTGTAATAAGGCTGATTTTTACATAAACAAATCAGTTTTGGTATACAAAGCCAGCTAAAAGTGCTGATACATGTCTGCAAAGATAGCCACCTGTAATTAAGTACATGCTTTTAAGCCAACTTCCTAACAAGGACCTGCAATTAGAGCTGGCAGTAGTTTTGATAAAGTGACGTCACATTTCTGTTCTAGGAATTTTGTCCATTTGGTAATATCTCTCAACTCAAATATATTTGTTACATTTATATGCTCAGATTGTATTAGTGCAGGGGGTCCTGATCCTATGAACTTTATTAACACATAGAGGTCCACTGAGCAACTTAAGTTTACTTAAAAGGAATAAATATGGGTTGCTTTCTCTCATATCACTTATGTGAGAGAAAGGGCTGTAAAACAGATCCATTCAGGGCTTGTCTGCACTGCTTAAGCCCAGAGTGCACATAATTCATATTAAATGATTTAAACTAATTTAACAACAAAAGAAATCTGTAAAGAGTATAAGCTCTTCTGAAGGTTTTAACTCAAAACTAATATCCTAGTTTAATGTCCAAGCTCATGTACTCAGTTATCATTATTATTTTAAATATTCATTAACTTCAAATAACCAATATAAGATCATATGATGTTATAATTTAAATGGAAGTGATTTTTTCTCTCTCTTTCTGTCTTAAGGTAATTTTGCTACAGACAGCCTAGCATCAGTGTGGTCATGTTTATTGTTGCTAAATAGATACCTTAGTTAGAGATGAAGAAGTATCACCGAAGGTAAGATCCAGGTAAAATCAATAGAACAACAGCATATCCTGAACCATGACAATATTAGCCTGGAACATTTCCTCCTTATTTATCAGCTTAATGCAGGATATAAATGGTGTGCTTTTTTCTATACTCACTCAGAATGATCATTATTACAGATCTCTTTGCAAAAATTTCTGAATATGAATGAGTAGGTTTTCACAAGTACTATTGTAACTATAGTATACATTGCAGCCATCTAAAATAGATTTTGAACACTGCTTAGACATATTGTAAATATTTATTATAGTTTCTACTGTCTGAGATAATCTTTATGAAATATCATCTTCTTTATAGAAGATATAAACTTTTCTGTTTCCAAGACTTCATTGCAAATCTACTATTGCTCTCTTTATTCTTTTTCTTTTAATCAGTTTTATAGTTCCAAAATATAGTCTACTACTACTGACTACAGAAATTATCCTTTTGAATAGAAACAAATGAACAAGTCTTTCTGATAGCTCATTATGACATCTTTATGCAGCAAAGCACAGGCATGAGGGCAACCCGCCCGCCCTCATTTCACGTTTAGACAGCACCTGGTCTCATAAATCCTGCACTGAACATAGAGAAGACAAAGATTGTCAGTTTTGCAGCCTGACTGGCCCCCTCATTTTTCCTATTCTAAGTTAGATAATCATTTTGGATTTTTTGTTCTACCCATCACTGAGACTAGGACTGGGATTCAATTAGTAAAGCATGCATCTACTGTCAGTTTGTTTTCATATTTAAAACATCCAGACTAATCTTCAAATGCTCTTTTAAAATATCTTGGGTCTCTCATTGGCCATGTGTTGCATTTGCCTGCCCATGTGGGTATCTTCTTTCTGGAAAGAAAGAAACCAGTACAACTGTTTCATCCTTTATGTGCTAAGAAGAAGGTAAACTGGCCTGTGGATTTTCACCACAATTTGATATGTGGGAAAGGGATGTTTCCTCACTAATCTCTTTAAATCATTAGCTTTATTTCTGCTCTTGTCTTGGACTTTTTATGAAAAGAAGGATAAAAATTTCCATTAATCTGTAAACCTGCAAATTGTTAGGATTGGAACAAGTTATGACTTTTATAAGCAAAATAGTAGTCAGAAATTTATCTTTGATTTGAGTACAGAGCTAAACAAAGATTTTCTTCAGCCATCCTATTAAACTCCAGTAAAAGTGTTTTCTTCTTTCATAACCTGTGAAGAGTGAATGATCTAATTTTTTAACATCTGTGTGTAGTCCCTCTTGTTGGAAGGAAAAGGCAAGGTTACAGAGCAACAACTGAATTCAAAATTTATCTTTGTCATTTATACTTCTATTCATTTACTGCTATATATATGATTCAATGAAGGAACACTAGCATTTTTTCACCTATCACTTTGTTTTTACCATGTCATTTCTTCATGGCAATACTTAAATAATTGCAGCATACTACTTAATTCTTAGCATATACCCTGTACCTAAGACATGAAATATGTATTTGGCTGCACCTAGACTGGTTTTGGTTTTTAGTCAAAAAAGTTTTGTTGTTGTTGTTGTGATTGATGTCCACTTACTACCATTTCCAACCCTAACACTCAATTCAGCAGTCATGTTTCTGTTTGTTTGCAGCATACTATATGATGATCCATAGACCTCCAAGCTGGCTTTAACTGGGACTTATCTAAACTGAAAACTACACAGTTTTGTCAACACATAATTGAGCCTAAATCCACACTTTTGAAAACCAAAGCTTATTGTTTGGGCTACAGAGATATACTAACACAGCTATGCTACACAGAGGCACAAATAAGGATCTCCAAACAATTCTTCATAGCAGATATCTTAGATGAGATTAGAGGTAGTTTTGGAATATCTCTCATTGCATAATTTTGGGGAAACTCCCATAATTTAGGAAAACACCATGCCTATGCAACCCCAGTTTTTCCACAAGTATAGAACAAGAGTAAGAACCTCTTGTAAGTCTTGTAGAATGACCTATTAGGCTGAAGTGTCTTGACCTTGCCCAAACCAGTCTCCAGATGCCCTGATTCTCTAAGAGACACCTTGTCTAAATCTAGACCTACGTCCACAGTTGTAAAAAATTCCCAGCAAACAATAAGTATCAGGTTTGTAGGTTTGCTGTTGTTGGTTTTTTTGTGTTGTTTTTTTTTTTTTAAATTTATTTTTTTAATGGATGACTTGTTGACTGTAATTAGGGAATATCTAAAATTTTAGGGTATCTATTTTAGTGTTCTACAAAAGGAACTTTTGGACTATCACCTTCTTGCCTATCTCCTTATAAAACAGGCAACAAAAAAAAATTCTTTTTTTGTTTTGCATATGAAAGCTCCTTGCTAAATTGTCAATATTTCACCCCACATATGTCTGATTCTCTTTTTAGCATTCTTTTGAATCACATTTATCACTTCTGGATACAAATGTTGTTAATACAAGTTCATTCTAGGAAGGTTAAAAAAAATTTGAAAAAACTTTTTTAAGGTCAAGAATGAAACATTTCTGTCAAGTGATTTAGGATAGACATTTTCCTGCTTCTTTAGTACAGCTTTTTCATTTAACAATTTCATATATAGATTAAACATCAAATATCAATGAATTGTGTAATGTTGTGGGATGACTTCTGAGTCACTACAAGAACACCCCATGATTCATTTACTTAAACTTGAAGAAAGCTATTAATGGCACAAAAAATAGCTGCAAATACTATTCTTCTCAGCTACCACACCAGCTCAGTAAAGTTCTACAAGCTGAATTTAAAAGATGAGATGTTTTTGTTGGTAGATCAGAGATGACCAGCAAAGAGTACAGCTCATGGGAAAGTCTGAGTGTGTTGATCACTCACACATTAGAAAGCAATTGTAGAAATTTCTTCACAAAGAGCAGTGACACAGCTAGGAAGTGGGAAAGCCAGCGCAAGACTGCAAAGTTTTTATAAAGCTGATCAGAGGATCAGAAATAACTAGAAACAAAATTTATGCCAATGAAGATGGGGAGGCAGAAAATGAAAAATCCTTTACTTTCCATGTGTCAGTAAGCCCATAGTTAAGGAAGGCATAGAAGTTTCATTTTCCAAAAATACATTTGGATTTTTTGTGACTTAGGTCATTAATCTTGGCTAATGAAATCTTACTGCATGAAAAAAACAAGAGGTTTTTGTCTGTCTGTCTGTCTCTCTCTCTCTCTCTGTGTGTGTGTGTGTGTGTAACTACTACTGTGATTTAAAGTGATAGAGAACAGAATTCCCATGAAGAAACAGAGATATAAATTAAGCTCTGCTGACTTTTACCCCTGCCACTCTCTAATATTTTACTCAGGAAAGTTGTAAGGATCTGAAATGTTATAAATCCCTATGCTAGAGATGTGTCCTCCAGATCCTTTTCACCTTCTTTCCACATCTAAATTCAGTGTTCAGAAAACAGAAATTCCTTATCCCAGACAGTTGCCTTTACTGCTGATATAATTAATCGGTGCTAAGTGATCAATGAATTTTGCCCTTGAGTAAGATTCCTTCACATGGAAAAAAATAATTCATGTAGAATGCAGACATTATGAATTGTTATTACCAGTCTCATGCTCATACACCAGTTAGATGCTCTTTTAATTTAGCTATAAAAAACTATGAAGGAATGCTCCCTTTCTGCAAGCAAAGCCTGTCCAGTAGAGAAACACATTCGTACTTCTTCTTCAGAACTCTGTCAGTGGTAGTATTGAACAGGAAGTATCACTTAGGTGTCAGTCAGGGAAGGTGATGTTATTGTGTCCTCTTGCACCAAGCTGTAAATTTGCATGCAGCCCTGTTGTGACTGTTTACAGGTGTTGTGCTATTCTTTCAGCTAATTTTAAAATCCATTGCTTTCATTTAACATAATCTCTACTATTTTTTTTAAGGAACAAATGAGTTTCATGTGTTGGCAGAGAAAACTTAAAAAAATGAGACCTACGAAAAGAGAAGCAGAGTGAACAGTCAGAATGCAAAACAAATATTTTATGAGTTGAGGGCTTTTACTTTTTTCTGTAATACTGTGACTGTACTGTGGAGATCTTATTTATTAATTGTCCCACATTTGGGGCACGAGCATTGCTCATGCATCTCATGGCACATACAGAGACATTCTGAATTAGCAAGTGAATCTTAGAACACTTTGAAATATGTTTTAAACATGAATTGTCAGCTTTAATATATGTAGATGAGGTTTTTAATGGCTGTGTTTTCAGCTACATATCTATGTAAGAAAGACAAAGCTTACTGATGTCAGGATTATCTGCCTGCAAAAGTCAAATCACAAAAGAAGAATAGGAACCACTATTATTTCAAAAATCTCAGTACTGTATTATGGATTAAGTACATGTTTTCCCAGTTTAATGTATTCCATTAAAAAAAAAAAAACTTAAACAAATGGGACAAAAATCTCCCTCTTCTTTTAGAGAAAAACAATCTTTGTAAGGCACTAATCACCACTGCTATATTGACTTAACTACATCCTTCTGCTGTAGCTGAAGAAAATTCCCATGTGAGAAATCCCTACACTGATTTGTTTATGGAGTTGGAAAGAAAATAAACTATTATATCTACTCTTAAATGCTTAAGATGGCTTCAGAAATCATAACAATAGTGGCCTTCAGGCCTTCATAAGCATCTAGTTAAACAAGAGAACAAAACCAAGAAATATCTTGCAGGATTTTTGTTTCCCTTTACTCTTGCCCAAAGTCCCAATTTACCTGGGCTACGTTTTATTGGTTCCATTTTGCACTCTCACAGTTGGCCTTTTCCCCAGCTTTACTTTTCAGACCTTCAGGAGGCTTAGGTTTCTCTTGTTGCTCATATCATTTTAGTCAGAGGATCCCTTTAATGTTTTCTATCTGGGCTCTGTCACCAATGGTTGTGTCTTGGTGCCTACTGTATCATCCTGAGGAGTATATCTATCCCAAGTATGGATCTACATCTTGGTCTCCAGTTCTGTTTTACAATGACTTCAGGTCAGGGTTTGCACTATATGAAGCAGGCTTCCCATTACAGCTATGTGACTGGAAAATGGATCCCTCCTGCCGTTGTTTTTTTGAAGAATGTGACTGCAAACTAATCAAAATGAGGTTTTTATGACAGGTCAAATAAAGGGTGGCATATAACCCCCCCAAAAGCTCAGTAATTCTCGAGTAAATTCTCAGCTTCATTTGGTGCAAAATCTTCTAGAATCTTCAGTGGGGATAGGATTTGTACCGATCTTGGTAAAAGACTAAATATGACACTGTCTCAAATCTATAATGAGATCTGAAACGCCTCTCATGAACCTTAAAAGATTTTGCTAAGAAATTAACACTAACTATAATATTTCATGGCGACGATAACAAGTATTTGCAACTTCTGGCCTCTCTTACTATTTGAGTAGAAGAATTCTAATATGTAATTTGTAGCATTTTATCAGCAGTTCTACAAAATCAATGTAGCATATCATAATTTCACTTCCAGTGCTGTTTTCCACACATATTGTAGCTATGTCAATTGATGTCAATGGGATTGGAGTGCAACCAACCAGGTAAAACACGTAGTCTCAAAATATACAAGAGTATAATTTAGCTTTCACTGCTTGAATTGCTCTGTGGTATTTTTATTTTCCCTCATTTTATTAACTTCCCAGACCTTCTGTATTGAATGCAGAAAAGAATTTGCTTGCAGACTAATGAATAAGCCATGCCAAGTATAAACTTACAGAAGAGTTACTCATTTAACTGGTTCATATTCATCAGGAAACCATGGCTGTGTTCTTATTAGCAGTCAGTTGTTCATACTTTAATAAACTACTCATCAGTGTTGATCTGAAACACAACTTTCCATTCTTAGCATGCTCTGAGCAATGCTTAGAACATAATTCCAGCCTCTTGATCATGGAGTTGTTTTAATGTACAACGGACAATCAGGATCACCAAAGCTAGAGACAGTGGGGTACAATGGAACCCGACTTTGAACTCATATAATAAAACTCTGTCTGTCCTTACAAATGCCAATTAGAAGTTGTTAAATACTGCAGATCACAGCTCTTGTTATAATGGGAAGCCATCTGGGGAGACAAGAGATGATTTTGGTGGGTGGAGATTTTGCTGTATTTTTTCAATATGAAGACAAATAGCTTAACAAAGGTAGTTAAAGAAACTTTTTCCTGTGTTGATTTTAGCTTTTCTCCATATGCTTTCACAGATGTTTAAAAAAAGCTCTACTAATAACATCCTTTTTGCCTGAGACTCCATTTTTTTAAATCATCTCAAACCAAAAGGGGTCCCTTAGCTGCCATAAACCTGAACGCGGCTCTTGACTTTGAAAACCACTTTTAAGGCACTGCTGTTGTAGAGAATTAAAGGCTAATCAGCTTTTTGTAGGCCAGCATGTTTATCTATGCTTTTCAGCAACTCAGAACTCCATATGGTTTTTCTTCACAATATTTTATAGAGCTGTTTTTAAACTCCTCATCTTGAGATTGAAACCAAAGTTTAACCAAACTATGCTAAATAGTATTTTTTTGCCAGCTGTGCCGTGGCTAAATGCTCTATAGGACTGGTATCTGTTACTTTCATTTGCACTTAGTACTTCTATGTACTAAACATGCAGAAAATGACCTCATCAAAAGAGGTCTGACATTCCCACAAGGCTTTTGAAGACTTTCAAAACATAGCCATGTGTTTTTCTGATACATATTTTGTGCCAGAAAGGGTGTAATGAGTCATCACCTCTGCAATATTTAATACCTCAATTAATGTAAAGCCTCTTTCAACCTTTTTGCTGCTAGTAAACCTGTTACACTTTTAAATATAATATTTATCTGATCAGCATTGCCAAAATATGCTACTTAGTCAGCAATGTGAGCGTGTTTCTTCTAACCGGTCACCCTAAAAACACTTACGGTTTTTAGTGACTTGCCATTGAGGAGTTCTGTGTATAAGTTTCTTGACCTTAGCATGAAATAACAACAACAGTAATAATTAATATGCAATAATTAAATACAATAATTCAAAATGCAAAATTTCCTCATGAGTACTGATAGTGTCTTGAAATTAGTGGGAGATTTTCTCCTGACTTCAGTGAGTATTTGGTCAGGCCAAGGGAAAAAGGCTTTTTCTTCTTCCATTTGAGGCTGTTGTTATGTATCCCAAAAACATAACACAGCAGCTGTGGCCTCCCAGTCTTAAGGGGAACACAAGATTTGTGGATGCTTGTGGTTGGAAAGAATGACAAAAGCCAGACAGACTGCAAGGGCTTACAAAGTTTTATTAGCAAATGTCACACTTGACGTGGAAATTGGTGTGTTAGCCCCTGACATCCTAGGATAAGCATGAGGCAGTGGGTTTTGGATAAAGGGGTAAAGTGAATGGGAAGACAGAAAGAGAGAGGTGAATGAGAGAGACAGAGAGACAGAGAGATCATGAAAGGATGGAAGAAGGGGAGAGAGATCACCAGTCCTGGCTCCAGTGTCAGTCCAGGTGGTGTGTTCATGGTCCTTTAGCACTCGGAAATCTGGGCTTTTTGGGTTACCTTTTCATAAATAAGTTTTCCCAGTCTAGACGTAAGTCTCTTGCTTTACCTTCAGGGGTCTTTGGTGGTCTTGATCCCCCCCTTCCCTCCTGCACTGTGTTGTCTTTATCTCCAGGAACTAGAACAAGGATATTTGTCCCAGAAAAGTGATACTCCATCTCCATATGGGTCCCTTCTTCAGCCACATCCTCTTCGTCACAGTGTGTTATTACCATTGATCCTTGTTGGACTCCAGTTTATCAGTGTTTGAGACATACACATGCAGCAAATTGTTGGTTCTTCAACACTAAATTTGTAATCCACCTGCTTAAAACATCTGTCTGAAATCTAATATCCATACCCTGATGGAGGTGAAGTCTTGAGTAATCACTTTTTTGTTCACTATGGGCTGGTTGGTGACAAACCCCCCAAAGGATTTACCTATCAGAGCCCATTGTGTGATAAAGTAGATTTTAACTGTTTAAATGTTTTTCTGCATGCACTAGGGTTTAAAAGAGAAATTGAAAGAATTCATTGCCTTATATTGTTCACAGAGTGCCAGGGCAATGTGGCCATATAATTACTGATGTGATACAACTTGTGGATAAAAGTGTCTCAATTTTTCACTGTTTTTGCCTGTTTAATCAGATGCTCAAAATCATCCATGACTCAAACTTGGGATTTTTTGAGACAAATATCTGGGATAAGAGGATATATAAACATTTTAGGTAACAAAATAACATTGTCTACCATACTTAAATGCATTCCCCTTCATTGCTTAGGTGAAAATCAGTATTATTTCATAGTCTGTGTAATGAATTTGAGATTTGGGGTGCATCTGGAAGTTAACAAAGTATTACAGTGGTGGTTTCACTGATCCTTCTAACAGGAGCAGGAATACCAAAAGGAAAAGTAATAGATGTGAGAGAAATACTAGTTACCACCAGTTCTGTGGGACAAGCTCTTATCTGAAGGGCTTGGCATTTCAGCTTTTCACATTTCATTTCTATTATTATTGAATACATTTATACAATGAGTATATCTATTTCCCATATTTGTCTGTATATTTCCATGAGTACTGCCTTGCTTTCTGTACCATAATGGTGATCAGTGTGGCTGTTATTTTGCTTATGCTGAAACAAAATCTTCTGCAGCATTTAGCAAATTTTTGCTTTGTCTAAAGTAGATCTCCAAAATTAGCTAAAATAATTTTTTGGTCACGTTTTAAAATGCTTCTGTTTGAAAAGCTTCCAAAACTGAGGAAGGTGAGCTGAGCTGAAGTGCTGCCTGACTATCAGAAAAGCACTTATTCATTCGGTTGCAGATTGATTTGATAAAATCTCTACTTTCTAGTATTCCATTATTACATCAGTGTTATTATACAGCTAGGCAAACTTCAAGGCCACAGCTTGGGAAATAGTTTTGAACATAATCTACCATTATATTGAATTAATAAAATTCAGGATGGGCCTTTCTCTTAATTTCTGTAAGATTTCCTCTGGAATTTCATGATATATATAATAATCTAGGCAAGTATAATGGACAGCTGCTATTATGGAGCTTTTTCCTCTTTCTCCACTTGTGCTGTGTGTGCCATAGCAATGTGCAGTAGTTATGAATGTTCTAAAATCACAGCAACAAGTGAAAGCTGAACAGAAACAACTTTCTGCTGCCAGGCTAAGCAGAAAGGTAAGGAAAATTAATTTCCTTACCTTATCAGGTAAGGAAAATGAATTTTACCTTCTATTGAAGCCCTAACCTACAGTAGCTTATTAACCAGACGTGTGCATGCTCCGTAGACCACAGATCCATACAATATTTGTTCCTCAGATGTCAGATGCAGAAACCCCAGATTTTTTCAGCTGGTTGCAGCTAAAACCATGCATGACATGCTAGACACTGTGGGTAATGAATTGCCCTGGAAGGCGTTGAGAGAGCAATCAGTATTTGCAGTCCCGGTATCTAACAGCCACACTGTTCTGTATTATGCCAGTTTTCCTGTATTACATGGATGGCAAGTCAATGGAAAAATCAATGTAAATTTGACTGTGTCTGTTGACAATGTGAATTTCTCCTTTTCCCCCCTCAGCTCTCTGTACATACATCAAAATCTAGGGCAAATCTAGGGCAATGGTAAGTTTAGTAATTGTTTGAGCTGTGCAATATTATATAGACAATTTTGAAGACCTAGAAGCTCTGAAGTCCACTTTCCCCTAGAAATTATGACGGTTCTCTGGTTTTAAGTTTTGCTTTCTGTGTTACATTCAGCGACACTGGATAGCAGATAGTCCTTTTTAAAGACAGGTCCACAGTCCTGAAGGAGTTAACTTCTCTCCATTTTATCCACTGTGCAGAGGAAACTACCTTCATTACCTGAACTCTAAACTGCTTCACAGAAAAGAAGCCTTTGTAGGTAAGGCTAAAAAAAAGTAATTTCTACTCAGCCAGTCAATCAGTATTAAAAAAAGATAAATGCAGGCTGTTAAGACGTTCAGAGAAACTATCATATGGTGGAGAAAAGCCAGTGGTTGTTTTTTAAATTTGTAATTCTTAAAATATGCTCCAGACAGAACAGGTAATGTTAAGGAGAAAAATAAAGAAATAGGTTAGCAGAGATGAGCAGTGATAGAGAAACTAAATATTTCCATAATCAGTTGTAGGTGACCCTTTCAAAATAACTGACTCCAGCATCAGGGGGTCTTGCACATGTTCCTGCATGCTCACCTAATTAAAAAAGTAAAGTTATAATTTTGAAAAGGTAATCAATGATTCTGCTTCCAAATTGGAAAAATTAATTCCTGACAGCTTGTCCTGAACCAGGGCACATGTGCTATCTATGGTCAGCACATCTGCCTCTGCTTCCATGGAGATAGTGTAGTATTGTCATGGGGAGTCCAGAAAACAAGGAAAATTTTTGGTCATGAAGCTGTCAAGTCATCAGATTGTCCATCTGACTTCAAATCTGTTTCTCAGCTTCTCTTTTAGGAGATGTATCTTGAGTGCTTGACCATGAACAGGAAGAATGAGTGCAACAGAGGCCAGCAAATAGCATGAGCATGCAGGAGGTAACAAGAGACTAAAAGAGCTTAAAGAATGCAATTTGGACCAGTTGGGTTTTGACAAAATGTCAAAAACAGGAGGCAGGTCACAGAAAAATTTCTAATGCCCTATAAAAAACCCAACAGAAGCTTGTCTGTGTGCCCCACAACACAGAGCAACACAACATACAGAAGGCAAGCTCCAGTGATTTATAGGAATTTACACCTGTTGGGCATTTGGCTTGACATTAGACAAAAGCTATATTCTATGACCTAGCTTCCTATTGCCCCACCAAGACACCAGTAGACAATGTTGTCTGAGTTCTGCTTTTGCAAATTAAAAATCTTCACTGCATGCAGAATAGATTTTTCTCAGCTGTCCTTTTCTTTCCAAGACCATCCTTCTAGTTCCAGCTTGCTTTAAGGGTCAGTGTAAACAGACATTTAAACCAGTAACAGGTGTTCCCAGAGAGGCATGTTTTTGTTTCATTCCAGGAAGATGAGGTTTGTGACCGTTTGCATTTCCTTCCCTTATATGAGCAGGATCTTCCAGGCAGAAAAGTTGTACTGAGCCAGTGTCAGCCAGCAAAAGCAAAATTCACTAAGGGGATTCACAGTATCACCCCCAAGGTCTTTGCAGAGAATAATGCTGAGACTGGTCATGAAAAATATTGGCCTGACATCTGCAGCCTCCCACATGGGTGGTGCATGCAATGTGCTCCATGGGCAAACTCATATATGAAGAGGAACAGGCTAATATTCCCCTAAACCTCCTCTCTCCTGCAGTATTCAGCAGCAATTGCACTTCCATCCATCCCTTGCCTGTCTGTACAGGACCAACAGACTACACAAGACTGTAACAGGCAACAAGTGTCCATGAAGCCAGTTTTCCTTTTTTTGTGGCAGAAAAACCCACTGTTTTTATTAAAAAGAGGAAGGAGAAATGGGGGCACAGCTAAAGTAAATGTTGTGACCAAATATAGGTTGGGTAAAATAAAGGTGAAAAAAAAAGTGGTTGTCATTAAACTATTGATTCTCCTGAGGTTTTAACATTTCCTTGATTGTATCATAAGAAATATCCACCTTTGATCTAAGAATAACTGTTGGTCTGCAAATTCACATGCTCCACAGAAAAAAAAAAAAAAAAGAGCAAAACCCCATACATTTTGAGACATTTTCACCTTCAGCAAACTCCTCTCTCTCCCCAGTATTTTATACAAAAGGTGTTGATGAGGTCTTCCTTCCATCATCTTCCTCAAATAGGCTTAATCCTTACCTTGGACCCTTTGGCCATATTCCACCATCATCCCTGACCCCTGTGAAATGTATTTAAGCAAAGTCTTGTTGCTGAAAGCACAATATCTGTGAAATTGCCAGTATTTTTGAACATTCCACTTTCCCTCATCACTTTAAAGATATTTTAATAGCACAATAGCTATGTTCCTTTGCAGGAAAACCAGGCTGTCTCCTTTGGTTGGTTGGGGTACTTTTGGGAGTTCCTCTCAGAGATCTTCTGCAGATGTGAGCTCAGCTACTAAGAATGGCTGGGCACAGCCCCAAGTTTTCAGCTCAGCATATGACCCTTCCCAGAGAGAAGACCTCCAGCCTGTGTCCCAGGCCACATATCTCCTGCTAGCACAAACCAGTACAAATATGCTCTGCCAAGAGCAAATCCACTGGGACTGATTCCCATCCGCTGCTGGAGTACAAGACTACCTTGTGTGAACTTTGGCTACCAGCCTTTGAAAATCGACTTGACATGCAGCTTTTACCTAAAAGTCTGACCTAACTTCTTGCTAAACATTCAACGATCCAAACAGTTTGAAATAGACCGCAGTCCAAATGGCTTACCAAGTAAGTGAAAACAAAAAGGAGGAAAAAATGGAGGAGAAAAAAGAAACTGTGTATGTCCTATGCATGATTTGTGTTGAAATCAGTTTCTTACCCTCAGACAGCAGGGAAAAAACAAATCTATTATGTCACAGAAAAGAGAAACTGGTTCTCTGCTTTGATTCAGGCCAGATCCAAATGAGTCTAGAAGTTTCCAGGAAAGCTCTTGCTGGCACTGATCTCATGTCTTCAGGTTTTAGTGTATATGGCTCACAAAATCTTCCTCTTGTGCGGAAAGATCATGTTCTTGGGAGAATTACAATAATTCTTGTAATGAAAACAAAGAATGTATTTTTGTTTATTTTTCCTAATGGCCCTGATCCAGCCAGGTTTTGCGTGCTACTAACAGATGTTTCTCGTGAGTGACCCAACATCTGGCACAAAGGTCTTCTGTTGTAATTGTTATAATGAAAACACAAAAGACTGTAGCATTACACACCAAGAGCTGCATTTTTTTAATGGGTGTCCTACTTTGAAGTCATGAATGTGTACTCTGGATTTGGTCCAAAGCCTTTGGAAGTCAACAGAAACTTTCATCGATTTCAATGGGTTTGAGTCTGTCCTTTTATGAACCACTGCATCTAAATGCACAAATACTAAAAGAAAGCTGCTGGTTTTATTTTTTTTTCTTATAACACTGTGATTTTTAATTTATTTTAGTATCACTTTGTCTTCTTTGATTTGGAACTTCTATTCACAAGTTAATGCTACTTCAAAATCTTGCTAGAAAATAACACAAATCACCATAGATATGCTCATTAGACAGGTAATGAAGAATTTATGTGAGCAAAAGCATTACAAAATCAAGACAAATTTCAAGCTTTTTAAAACATCATGGAATCAGAGAATAATCTCTGTTGCAGTGTCAGATAAATTTTTCTACTGCAGCAACAAATTCCAATATCCCTCTACTTAAAAATATGGATCTTCTCATGAAAATGAAGGTCTACTGCCAGTTGTCCATGAACTTCAGAGGCAGGATGCCTCAAAATTTTTTGGTTTTGAGTCAAATATACTATTCTCGTGTGCACTGGAGAAAACCCTATTCTGACATTCCAGTATTTATAGATTAATTAATGCATATTTATATAATCTTGATAAAGCTAGCTACTTTAAACCATTCCTTTTTATAAAGAAGAAAAGAACAGTGGAAAAGAGTAGAAAGGAAGACGAAGAGAGGAAGAGAAGAGAAGAGAAGAGAAGAGAAGAGAAGAGAAGAGAAGAGAAGAGAAGAGAAGAGAAGAGAAGAGAAGAGAAGAGAAGAGAAGAGAAGAGAAGAGAAGAGAAGAGAAGAGAAGAGAAGAGAAGATCCATAAAAGGTAGTTTGACAGCCAGTCCATGATTCACTTTATAAGCACTACAGCACAAAATCTTCTCTAATACTAGCAAGCATTCTAATTCTAAGCAAATTAACTCCAAGTTCCCATCAAAAACTGTTCCTAGAGCATGGGTTTTTTTTTTCCTTCTTTGCCTTTCAGAAGCTTTCATGAAAAGTCTCATATGCACAAATAGTACATTTCCTTACCTAATATAAACACAAAAGACTTTTTGCTTTGGAAACAAATGTGGGGCAACAGCTGTGCTGATGAGCTACTCAGAGCTCCTATTGAATCTGCAGCTGCTTGTCTCTGTCCTCAGAAAACTCCTGGCTTGATTGACAGATAGAGAGAGAACCACATGAGGAGGAGACCAGATACCAGTCACAGGCTAAAATCAGAGTTGCCTTAAATCTATGAAAATTACAGTCCTTATTTTTAGCTGCTGATGTGGCAATTGTCACAAACTGAAACTTATTCTGAGAAGGTACAAATCCCTCATCCAGAATTTTAAGCCATTTAAAATTTACCCTGGTTCAAACCAGTAGGTTTGCACAGCTGGCTTATCAAACTTAGCAGGTAAGTTTAAAGCAGGAAAGTGTTTATTGACAGCAACAAATTTTTCAGGAATGAGCTATAACAATTAGAAACTTTTCCCAAGCTCTTTTGCTTTCTTTGTGGGACTGCTTGATCTGGTGGTTTCATTAGAAACTTTAGCCATGCAGGCAGGTACATATAAATCATGTGTACTGATGAATGCCACAACAGTGATTTTGACCTGTGATTTTGTTCCAGTCTGAAACATGCATTGCAGATATTGATTAGGATGACTCCGTGTCTCACTGAAGTACTCTGCAATAACAGGGGAATTGCAAGGCACATCAGTCTTTAGGCAGTGGCTAAATCTAGATCCCCTTCTCCTATTACTTCAGCAAAACACGTACAGGAATCAGATGCTGTTTGTCACAGAAAATAGTTTTCAAACATTCAGGTCATAGAATTTGGACCCTAAGTAGCATTTATAGCTTTATACAGAGCATATAGACAGGCTTTTTTCTGGCCTTTAAAGTGCTTAGTGTATTATCAAGTGCAAAACAGATTAAATTGTTTCTCCCAAAATTTAGGGTTCTAAATGCCATATTTAGCGACAAAATAGTTTACTGAATTGCTTCCTTAAGATATGACTTCTTTTCTAGAAAACCAAAAAGGCTTTTTTTTTTTTTTTTAGCTTTAGGAGCCATAGTCCTATTACTCCACCCTGAAAACTGATATGATTATTACTGCACAAGTTGGCACATATACAACAAGTACAGTGGGTGCTTGAAAACTTGGAGGCTACAATCTAAACTGGGAACACTTCAGAGCTGATGGGTCTGGAGAAGGGCCCTGCCTCCAAACCAGAGCAAGCTTTCTGTCTCTCATCTATTTTCTGTGGGATAGTTACCTGGGAGTGCTGTCTGGATGAGAGCCATCACATGCTTCCACCAGGTTTGATTCAGGCCATACTGCAGTGCACACCTGCAGTTCCGTTTAGATGCACTCAAAATTGGTGTTTTGGCTGCGCTTCAGCTCTGTACTGATAGGAATCTGCCTGGCCACCCAGGGAGAGATCCTGTCACCAGTGGCTTACCACAGCACTAGCACATGAACCTTCCAGCCCTACCTATGAGATGCAGGCCTGGTTTGTCTCTGACACCTCTCTCAATTTCTCTGCCCTTCATCTAAGAGCAGAATACAATATTTCTTTCCTTCAGCAAGACCAAAAGACCACTCCATTTTTTTTTTCTTTTCCTTGTGATTCACATCCTTTTGCATGAATCCCTTAATCACGTTTGGTTGCTTGAGAGTTAAAGAAGGTATTTTATTATTGCCTTAAGGGAGGTAAAGCTGCCAATGATCATTAAGCATGTGGTGGTCCAGTTCTTGCACAAGACATCACTCAGTGCTAACTAACTTACCAGTCAGGCCTGGCCTTCAAAGTTCAGTGCTTTAGGCAAGATAGATTTGTTTGGATTTTTGCAAGTTTTCTTGTCACATGCCCAGTTGATACATTTTAAAAACTGATGGATACAAATATGCATTTTGTGTGCATGTATTGGTGTGTGATTGTTTACAGGTGCTATGCACATGCGTGCCAACACACATGAGACATATTTAATTGTCTGGGACAGCTACATTATAACTGAGGAACATGCTTTTACCCATGCTGTACTGAATTTGTGTTTGCTTCATATTCCTGGATCTCTTTGGACAGGCCTTGGAAATTATACACACATATAAGCGACCTCAGACAGCTGCCATTTCTTTTTTCTTCTACATGACCATAAATATTTTTGTCTTTCTTCCCCAGGGACTGAACACTATCTGAAAAACTGGGTCTAATATGCAGCTACACTAATCACACTTCATTTAGTTAAGAAAACCCCACTACTGTTTTCCAGCCCTGCAGAATCAGAAGTATCAAGTTTGTCCTTCTGGAAAGAATATGTTCCCAGTTTCAGAAGGGCCATAGGACCAGTTTTTCCAAGTACATCAATGGGTTAAGTAAGTATAGACTTGTCCGTGTGTAAATATACCTACAGTCGTGTAAATTCATAGTCCAATTCATCACATCCGACTACATATAGTAAAGGGCATGATGGAAAGAAGATTTCTGGATTACTTTCTTGGTTTACAGCAAACTGCATTTTCACAGAGTATAAAACAAGACAGTCTTCATGTGGTCTGAATATTTCCCAATCCTGTTTATCTTGTAAATAATAATAATTATAAAGTTATACTCTAGACCAAACTCTCTGTATCAATTTTTTCAAGTTTTATAACTTTCTGAAAGCCCTCTACAATCAGTTTTTTAACAGCTTTCAAAGATGGAGACAAAGTAAAATTTTGAATCTGTAAAAAGTGTCTGAGGAAGAGTTTTCTGCAAAATCTGGAGGACATCAAGCTGTCTAATATGACAAAAAGACAAACCATTGCCTATCCAGCAAAGGAACTAGAAGTTTGCAAAACATTGGGAACATGATAATTTTCACAGAAACAAGAGGAAAAGTGAGCTCTAGGAGAGTAAGTGAGGCTGTTCACATATTTAAAGTAAAAGAAAAAAAAAAAAAAAAGCTAGCCTCTTTTTTGAGTTCCAAGATCCAACTATTTTAAAGGCTGGATCCTTTGAGTAATTTATATATCTGACTTCACCAGAATTTATGGATGTCTCAGCATTCAAAATCTACATCACAGATTCAGATGTAGAAGGCTTGAAAATAAATACAAAAACCTACAAAGTGCAAGCCAAAGATATCTTCATATCTATTTGAAACAAGTTTATATTCTACCTTCTAAACTTCCAGATGAATATTATTATTTTTCTTTAGACTAGTTTTCTATGGTGACAAGAAGAAAAGGAATTAATTACTCTATTTGTATGGAAGAAAATGGAGATAGCTATTACTCTGGTTCACATTTTAAGTCTGTTAGGAGTATTTTGAAGTTGAGTACATCTTATAAGTCACTTTGTTTAATAAATATTTTTACTGTTTTTTTATTTTAAAAAAGTAACAAAATTATGAATTATTTATATTTTTGTTTATGCATGAAGTTAGTTGTACTTTTGCTATATTCTGTGTAAATATCAATCTTCATATTAGGAAGGAAACTGTGCTTTAATTTTAACATTTTATTTCCTCATTGTCATAGAGTTTTTTGAGCTGGGGTAACAACACATCTCCTCCTTGGTAGCCTAACTTTTCAATCTCTACTTAGAGTTTTTGTTTCATTGATTCAGTCTCCCAATGTCTGTAATATGATAAATATGTGGAAACTTGAAAACCGTATCTTGTTTACTTGGCTATGCAGCTGCCAAAACAGCTGCCATTTCAATTTTTGAAAGGGAAACAAGGGCCTCTTATCTGCTGTGGAGGAAAAATAGACTGATCCTTCTATTCATTTCTAGTGTATTTCAAACACATTCAATGACATAGAAGATCCAACATTTGAAAAAGTTATCAACCCTTATGAATAGTACTGAAATGCATTTTGTAAAAATAATTTATTTTCTTATATTAAAGCACTTTTATATATCAAGGTTACAAGGAACTGAAAACTGCAGAAGATGAGAGTGTTTCCAAAGAGTTCAATGCTCCCATTAACAATATAATTTCTATTCAGCAGATATCAGACAAAAAAACCCCCAAAAAACTAGAGTTGATGGGTCTTGGTGGATGCTGTGTTTCCATTAGAAATGAAGTTTAATATTTTCAAAAAATTGTTTAAGTGAAAACTTTTTTAAGTGAATGAAAAATTATAAATATAAATTTTCTTTCAAAGTATTTCTTTTTAAGAGCATTGTTATTGATATTGACCATAAAATGATGCAAAAACTAAAGCACTCTAATTTATGCCACTCTAGATAGACTTATCATCAAGAAAAAAAAGATTAAAAAAAGATACTTCCAACTTTCACAGTAAGTGTTGAAAATGTATTTTTAGCAAATACTTTGCTTTTTTTGAATCATAATTGTTTAGAGGAAAGATGTTCAGTGAGATGCTCAAACTTCAGAGCTGAGCATTCTTGCTGGGAACAAAATCAGTCACAGGTCCATATTTCACAAAAGAATGCAAGATTAGAATTTTAACAGTGAAGTTCCATCTTCTGCTGGAGAACTCTTTGCTGACATAGAGTAGCAGAGTTACCTAATCTTCAATTGACTGCTAGATTTAGGATCAATATTTGCCAAAACATTTCCATGGGAGCATGACTTGAGTTACTCATGCTAATAACAGGACTCACGAGCTATAGACAGCTTGTGTCTGAGGAATTAATACAGATGGTCTCAGTGTATTTTGAAACAACACTCAGTGGCTTTCAAAACATGCCATATCCCTCCCCACAACCCTTCCAGATCTGTGATGAGTTAAGTTTGACCTTGCTAACTAATCTTTAAAAAGCCAGAAGTAGAAAAAATTCCTTCACTGAGAGTTCCCATCATGATCTATCTACATATAAAGCATACATAATTTGTATCTCTAAGGATATCATTTAGCTACCTGTCTCTGTCTCACCATGATTATAGTTCCTATAAAACCTGCTGTTGACATTTAGCTTCTATATTTCATTTCACTGCAACTTGGAATAGGGGAAGTCTATTATTTGCACCACTTTCAGATACTTCTTTCTTAATAGTAAATTATTTGTTAATCTTTGAATTTGCACTTTAAGCCAAGTTAAAATAAAAGTTAAGAAAGTAGACAATAATTTTTAATTTTCTTTGTTATCTAAATGTAATAATTTTTAAATTTGAACTATTTAGGTGTACCTTACTCAAATTTTAAATACTTTAGGGACAAACCAAGACTTTTTCTCTAATGACCTCTTTTGATGTATTCTGTATATACTGCCAAGAATACAAAAAGTAAATAATATCTTTTTCAGCCACATGATAACATTTTTTCTGTAAAGAAGCATTTATTCCTTGAAACAAAATGTTCATGCTACATTTTATGAAACTAGCCACAAAAAAATTATATAGGAAGCTGTACACATTCTTCTGACTCTACATTTTCAAAAATAAGAGATATCTTTTAAATAATATAATGCAGGATTCAGATCTATTGTCTGAGGTTTTATTTTTCAAAGTATGACCTAATCTGGTGTCCTGTCATTGTTTTGGCAGAACATGAAACAGCAAATATGTTAAATTTGAGTGGTTTCCTGCAATGTTATTCTATCAAACTGGCAATTTCCGAAAGGATTTGGAATGGAGTTTGCAATTCCTTAGACACCAGGGAGGTCCAGCAATGTCTGCCAAGATGATCTGCAGCTCAAGCTGGTCCTAATATCTGAGCACATAAAAACATTCCTTTTACTCCAATTTATTTTTAGGCCTAATTTTAAACAGATTTGAGAAACCTCCTGACTATCCACTGTTAGCACTTCCGAATGTAAAGGATTTGATATTAGTATTTTTTATACTTTGTGGCACATGGAAAAATACACATTGCTTTCTCAGAGGGTTTTTTAAAAGAGCATTTTAATTGCAAAACTGAAACCATTCCATCTAAAAAGAGAAAGCAAGCAATAACCAAAGAGTAGATGCTACAAATAAGGACAGGGTGTAGCCTAGGAGTCTTATCTGTGTGAGCATGCACTTAATCTGTAGGCTATGTACTTCACACACTTTTTATTATCACCAACAAATCATGATGTTTCCAAGATGGTAGCAACGTGGAAGAAATCTGTGATTCAGTTGTGGTTTGCAGCCAGCTCAAATTGCAACTTCTGAAATAGATTTAATTGGAAATCTGATTCTTCAGCTGGACTTATTGGTCTCCAGCCTTGGAGCAGGGACCAATGCTATGTGAGATAAGTCTGTGGACTTAGTCCTGACATGATGGATGAAACAGAAGACCTATAAACTTGAAATAATTTTGTTTCCTCCATCATTGCCATTTGGGATCACCATAGCCTAACATAAACTTAGCAAAACCTCTAAGAGTCTGGATATGTCAATTATGTAAAACTCATGAGAACTTATGGTCTGTGAATAATATTAACCTCAGAAAACTTCTCTCGAATGTTTCTTGCAAGAGAGATGTGTCTACTTTTATGTTTTAATGACTTGGTATTGAACATAACTCATTTTGAAGTGCTAATGAAAAATATGTTATTTGTTAGCAAAAATAAGGAAAAGTACCAACTGTGGAGACAACCTATGAAAAGCAGATGCTCCTGGAGAGTGTTTAGCATCTTGCTGGAGAGCACAGAAATTAAGTAATATTTTCTAGGTCTCCTTGTGCAGAAAAGGAAACTCACAGAGGCAAAAGAAACCTAATGAAGCATATAAAAAACATGATAATGGAACACAGCAAAATTGAAATGTACATTTTGGGTTTCGGTTTTTTTTCCTGCTTTTTTGTTTGTTTGTTTGTTTTAGGTTTGTTTGTTTTTTTTCTCTCAGGAAATGATACTGGCATATTGGTTCTAAGGTAAGTTCCTGAAAAAAGTATTTTTCTAAATTCTGTTTCTGCAGTCTAGAAATGCATTAGTCTAAGACATTCATTATTTCAAAAGAAGTAATTTAGTCTTTGCCAACATTGCAGGTACTCTCATCAAAATGATTCTTCTGCCTGTATTTATAAAGTCTCTTGTAAGTTCCCAAAATTCAAAATCTTAATTTCTTTGAAGCAAAGCAGACTAAGCTGAAATTTCAGCCAAAGAGCACATCAGTTTGGATTAAATAAAGTTGTGAGACTTTACAAGACATGTTTTGCACTCACTTGGTATATTTTGTATATAACAGGTAGGACAGTCAGAGTACATGAGGTTTATCATCTGAAACATGTGGTCTTCAGTGACTTTTTGTATGTCAGGTTTAGTGACATAATCCCGTTTAATCACTGAGTTTAATCTAAATAGGTGCTTCTCTCTATTCTTCCAAGAAAAGGTAAGATGTCAAAGAGAAGGATGCCATCCTCTTGAGATAGAAGCCTTTCTCCTGGGTGGACTAGAGAAAATCATATGCACCTTTTCTCTTGAACAAATACCAATGGACAACCAAGTATCAAAAATCCTGGTTCCAGGAGCAAACACAATAGGGATTGTCTTTGTAGTGTCTGTATGTAGTGTATTTAGGTAGAGAGAGAACCTCAAGGTTTTATGTAAGACACATATTCTTATTGGAGAATGTCATGCAATGCACACGGATACAGAGAAACCACACCTCAAAAAAAAAAAAAAAAATAGGGAAGATGAAGTAAGAAATTCAATAGCATTACCATTTTTCTTTAACAAGACACTGAGAATTTAAAAACAAGTGTCAAATATTATTCACAGAAGTTGTTGAACATTTTAGATAATGCTAGTGGACAGAAATCAGAGCTCTAAGTATGTGTTTGAACTATTTGTTTGGGGTTTTTTTTCCCCAAATTTCAGTATTAAATTCTATTGTTTTTATATTTATAGTGGCCAATACTAAGTAATTGAAAGAACTGGAGTTAAGTCAAACGTCTCTATCAGAAGTGCTTATTTCCTCATGCATTCTAGTTACATGAAGTTTGATGTAGTTGCAGGTGAAATGGACTGTGGAAAATGCCACAACATTATTCCAGTTGTTTGAGGCCTCTCATCCAGGAGCATCCCAAAAAATATTTTTCAAAGGTTGAAGAAGGTAACTGCTACTCAAATTCAGACAATTTCACATCATTACATTAGGGTCAACCATATGGTTAATATGTGTCATACTTAACCTATTATTTTTGATAGGATGCCAAATAACTGAATTTAAAGGGAAGCTGGGTTATGTTGATTTCTGTGAAAGATGAACAGATTCCAGGGGTGTTTAATCTGGCAGTTTCAGATTTTTACAGAGGTTGCGTATTTGAATTGTATATTTCTTTAACTCATTGATTTGTCTAAAAATGCTAAGAGAGACAGTATGACAATATGGCAAGTAAACAAAGATTATTCATGCTTGAGTCTTAATACTGTTAGATAATAAGTGCTTTCAGGTCCTAAAGTCTTTAATTGGCAGATTTTTTAACTGTAGTATCACAGAAAACATCATGTGGGAAGGGTCTCCAGGAAGCCATTATTCTGCCCTTCTGCTCAAAGAAAGGACAGCTCTGAGGTCAGAACTTGTTCTACATTTTTTAAAACTCAGTGGTTGCAGTGAAGGGCATTTACACAATTTGCTGCACTTTTTTCGATTTCCATGCAAAGAGGAACAAGAGAGAGGAATAAAGGATCAGGAGGAAGTAATGGGAATCACTTATTTCACCTTTGTTATCTGCAGCCAGCAGCAAGGAAAAGGCTGTGTGTTTGTGCCTTTCCTAGCTGAGTACATGGAGCTGTGGTGCAATAACAAATGATGCAGGTTCGGTGACCCTGCCCTTAATAGAGGTCTTTAAAGTGCCAGCAATGTCGTCAGTTGGTCTGCATCCATTGGGACGGGATCTCATAATCCATCAAGCTTTATTAATTTCCTAGGATTAAAGGAATAATTACTCTGTGCAGAGCCCATATCTTTGCCACTAGCTAAGACTCAGGGTTCTGTTAGCGCTTCAGAAAAGGAGCTAACTTTTGAAAATATTGTTGTTCACTCGGGACACTAATTCTTCTTTCATCTGCATTTCAGAATAGAATTGAGTGTCATGTTTAGAAAAGCATTTTTTTTTTTTCACTTTAATACTGACTGCTTACTGAACACATGGGATCTGTTAATGAGTGTTGATTCAGTTTGATCTCAGTTAGGAGATTTCATCTACTGCTTTCTTCACCCAGAAAGAAAAATAATTAGTGACACTGATGTGAATATAATGACAAATCCATATACAATAAGAAGGGAAATTTTGGAAACTACAAAACAGAACATAATCAAATGATATTTTAAGGAATGAGGAAGACCATATGATGTGTGATGCCTAGGGATTCTAAGATAATACTACTGTATGATATCAATTGACACGAAAAAAAATTGCAAAATGTAACACAAATGCATATATATTTATTAAATGTGCATATGTCTATCCTTTCCTGTTTTTTACAGTTTTGGTGATCCACAAACATTCTGGTTAAAACATTCAGAAGGAAAAAAATCCAGATAGAACATGTATACCAGAGACTAATAGGTGGTCAGCAAGAGGACATTGTTGAAGCCTAACAGTACTTCAGGCAGTTCTTACAGCTCCAGTCAGAAAAACTATTTAACGTGTTAATTTCATGCTTGTGAAACTTATGGTTTGGGCATGGTCATGTCACAAAACTTAATTTAATTCCATGTTTGACTGAAAGGAAAGTTCCACTAAAGGTGGTCATTTCTATAATGCATCATACACTTCCATATGCTTTTTATCTTTTAAACAGAAACATTGATTTTGATGACATTTTCATTTAAGCCCAGTGCATGAAAAAACTCATGGCTGTAATTAACAGATAGCACTGTGAGAAATTTATTCATTTTACAAAAATGGATAATTTATCAGCATACATTGCTTCATCTTCAGAGTCTATATAAAATATATTAGAATGCCCCCAATGACTTAACAATACAGATTGTGTCCCAGAGATAAAAATTTCTTGTTTGTGTCCAAGAATAATTCTGTGCTTAATGGAATTTTGAAAATATTTACATGCAAAGGCATTTAAGGATCTTTTATAAAAATCAGCACCTGGTGCACAATTTCAGTCAGTTTTGGTATGAATAATCCCTAGAAGTGCCTGAGAAGCTCTTCCTATAACAAAGAAATCTCAAGCGTTTGGGTTACAACACCTTAAGAAGGTATAGACCCCCAACAGGTGATTATAAAAATAGTCATAATTTGCTCTAAATGCAAGTTAATGTAATCTAATTCTTAATGGTGCCTCATGTGGCTTATGGTAAAATTTAACTTTTAGTATGCAGGCAGTCAAAAACATCCCCAGTTAGTCTCTCATGAGATAGCTGGCATGGCCTTATTATGCTATCAGATGCTATACTCTTTTTTTTTTTTTTTTAAGCATTCAGTTTTCAGTTTGGTTTAACACACTCTTACACACATGTCCCACCTTACGGAAGTAGAAGAATAATTAGAAGTAAAGATGGGAGGGAAAGGGAAAAAAAAGACATAAGGAAAGGAGAGGTGATATGTTTCTGTCACTAAAGACAACTATGAAATTATTTCCATTTCATCAGGATGTTAAACAGCAAGCTCCAAAGTTAGACACTTTAAATCATTAGAGTAGAAAATTCACACTTTAGATATTTAAAACATCTGGAAGAGAATATCTCATTAAAAATTCAATGAGAAGTTCTTCATTTCAAAGAATTCTTGGAAAATTGGAAATAACAAAGAGTTGAAGACAGTTATTATTTTTTCAAAATGCAAAACAAAGAGGAAAATATCAGAGATTGATAGCTAATTGGTTAATATAGGGGAGAGTAGATACAGGATTTTACAGATAAAAATATTAAGAGAGAACTACCACCAAAAATGGCAATTGTAACAGAGTTATGGAGAATAAAATACTATACTTGTGCCATTCTATTTAAATTGAGAAAACAAGCTCAAGAAAGCATGAAACCAACCTTAACAGATTCTACATTGCTGCAGAGCCAAATACAATCTATCTGTAAAAGTTTCTTCTCCAACTTTAGATGTTAAAGATACTGTAATCTCTAAGTGTTTCCACTTCTGTAGAACCACATGCCAGTTCTTGAATAAGTGGCTCAAATCTTGTTAGCAGTCAAATGGATTTTGTCTGTCATTATGCCAGTGGATTTGCTGAACTGATCAATGCTGTCTTACAACGTGCTGAGACAAGGTTCCTCTTTGGACTTGTCCTTCCTATGTTAAAGCATAGAAAGGCCTTTGACATTATGCAATTTTTAATTAGTTTTTCTCATATTTGATGTTGCTGTTGCCTGGACTGTTTTCTTTTGGTCTCTGTTTAGGCCAGTAATACCTTTCTTTTAAGAAGGAGGTTGAAAGTCACAGGAATCTCATCTGGATATATTGGGCAAAGTAGAACCAGAATTATTATATCTAACATTTTATGCAAAGTACATAAATTATTTTGGTGCATAATGAGCTTGTTTTTCATCTTAAGGTCGTCCTTTTCTTTTACTGGTATAACCAGCCAGGCAATATTCTGAGATTTTTGCTTCCCAAAAGAAAGAATTTGCTTTCCATTTCCTATATATGGCACTGGTCTTTTCCATATTCCATCTAGTCCAATTTGAACATTTTCTCAGTATTCACTAATTTATTTTAAATTCTGATCACAGACTCTTAAATTTATACAGCCTTTGTGGCCTTGCTGTCACCTGTAAAGGCAAACAATATAAATTCTATTCTGTAACTGAAGTTGTTAAGGCACAAAATTAATTAATCCAGGCTCAGGGTAGACTTTTAGATAATCCTGTTTGGAATACGTTGCAGATATGAGATGAATATATTGATAACCATTCTTTGAAGCAAGACACACAGATTCTCCCTCTCCTGACTTTCCAATTTGGAAACAAGCTAGCCTCACTTACATTGCTGTGCTTCTTTCAGTATCAGGTTGGTACATCATCAGAGGGTGAAACTGGAAGATAAATCTTCCAAGGCTGTTACCAGCCTAGGGATTGCTCAGTGAAGCCCTGTCCAATGGATCTGAAAATCATTGGGGAATGTTGGAATACCTGATTATCTATTTCAAGGTTGTGTATTCTACTGAGTCCTCATAATCACACAGCCTGTATAGAGACTTTCTTTGTGTGCCTGCCTGCCTACATTATTTGCAATGACTTTCAGACTATCTGACCAGCCTAGACACAACCTCTATTTTTGTAGGTTTCCACAGTGACCAAAGCATCTGGGAAAACCTCAGATCTCTTGTCTGAGCTGACCATACTCTCTGTGAGTCTTGAGCATTAAAGAGTAAACTTAATGAGAAGAGTACATCCAAGAAAATCTAGTTTCTAAACAATGTATTGAAGGTGAAATAGGTTTGTTTGGGGAAGAAGGGTACAATGGAATTCTCACCTTTCTTGAAAAAAGTTTTATATCAAATAAAAGAAATAATAACTTCTCCACTGTTTGGAAATCACAATATATTCCAAAAAGACCTTCCTAGTCAGAATAGAAATCCTAACCATAGGTTTTAGATGACCAGGAAATGGATCTCTCAAGTCTGTCACACAAGTATGAAGCCCTGGAAAGTGTAATATAGTGTTACACACTACAGGTGCATTGCTGAGATGACTTGCTGATGGTAACTTAAGGGAGGAAGATCTATTTTTTGCAATCGAAGAAAGAATTTTGTCAGTGACAAGAAGGATGGCTTGCATGCCTCACATTCCTCAGAGCTGAAAAAAAAATGAAGGGAGGGAGGAGAGGGAAAAACATCAAATTTCTACTAAGGAATCAGCAGGGAACTTAATGCAGGTGCAGTATTTCTCAAGACAAAGAGGTTTTTTGTTTCACCTCCGTTTTATTCCATGAAAATGAACTCCTTCCCTCTCCCTCTTTTTATCAGCACAAAGTAGATTAAAATGTTGATACCCTTTCCTGACAAAGATATTTTTACAGTCTTCAGTCAAGGTATTGGAGCAGGATTAACTTCCTACAGAAGGTAAAATAGTTACATTAAGTTAGCTGAGTCCCATGTAGGTTCATTAACCTGTCCAGTTTTACTAACTGTGCTGAATTACTTTCTGCATCTACTGCTGCATGACTGTAACCTTCTGTATTCTCCCAAATCTATCAAAAGAGCCATATATTTTCATTGAGACAGCATATCAATCCAATCACTGAGATCACAACCACAAATATACTTTAACTCCAGAATTAATCAACCCCTGTATTGCTGGAATTCATATTATTTAGTTCTGAACAACAGAAAATGTAAGCACCCTGCAGGTAAACATATAACATAAAATAACAGGAGTTATTTGAACTGTACTTTGAATCTAGAACCTGGCTTCACATATGTATATAGGTATCTAAAGTGGGGTTGTCAAGAGGATGAATCCAGGCTCGTCTCAGTGGTGCCAAGAAACAGGACAAGGGGTATTGAGCAGAAACTGAGGCACAGGAAGTTCCACCTGAAAATGAGGAAGAACTTTGTGACTGCAGGTGATCAAGCACTGCAACAATTTGTCCAGAGAGGTTGTAGAATCTCCCTCACTGGAGATATTCCAGAACCATCTGGACACAGCTGGTTCTGTGCCATGTGCTCTAGGATGACCCTGCTCAGGCAGGGAGACTGCACCAGATGATTCACTGTAATCCCTTCCAACCTGACCAATCCTGTAATCCTCTGGTTCTGTGATTCACTGTGCCATGTCTGTAGACTGCTCAGTGGAGGGGATTTTACACTGCACTAACTCTCAGATAATGTGCAGAATTTGGAAGACTTCTCTTAGCACAACCCAGACTTTAGATATTTAACAGAATAAATAATTTTCAGAGCCTGGAAACAATTTTTAGTGCCATTTAAGCAAGCATGGACTAGGATTTGACTACAAAGCTCATACAAAATGTGGAGAGAAGCAAGTCCTTTGGCAATGGATAGGAGCTTTTCTTGTAGATATCTTGTCAAGTCCTACAGATATTGTAGCAAGGCCTTTACTGTTTGAAAACAACTTCACAGAGTACTTTAAATGCAAACAGGATAGAAGTCTAAATTGACTGCCTGGATCTTTTCTATTCAGGTTATTAATACTGAAAAATGGAGAGAATTCAGAGGTGCCTCTCTTGCTGAACAAAGCTGAGGTTTTCAGCTCCAGAATACATAATGAATTATCTGTTTTCACAGACTTGTAAAGGTAGATTCTTCCATTAAAAAAGAGAGTCTGTTTCAGCATGCATATTGATAAAATTTTATCCTCAAAATTACTCACAGATAAAAAACCTAAAAAGTATGTAATTCCAAACTGTTGACAAATATTTAAAATTTTTTCTATTTTCTCATTAAAGAAAATGACAAAAGGTCCCAAGGCTGGAAGCTTACATGGGATAATAATTTCAATCTATGCTTAATCAGTTGAATCATTATGCAGATGTTATTTTGCAGAATTATTAATATACAACATTGATTTTTTGTGTTCACCCAGTGTTGTGTGTAACAGAATACAGAACAGAATGCATTCCATGTGTCTCTGCTTAGGTACATAGTTTCTTATTTTAGTAGTGTTCTCAAAATTCAGATGAACAATCAACAGGTATTATACTATTGCACATGACTGAGACCTCGGATCCAATATAGAATCATAACCAACTTGTGAGGCTTATATTGACTAAATAAGATGTTCATCAAGATAAAATCAGATCTGGAACCTCATTTAAAGAAAAATACTAAATCAAAAGCACTGTTTGAAATATCAATGTGCATCAATATGCCCACTAATGTTCCTTCCATAATACATCTTCCTATCCATAACTGAAGGCAGAACTCATTGTGTCATCTCTTTATACACATACAACTTATAGTTGCTAAACTAACATAGTGATTGATTTACAAGAAACATATATAACAAATATGATATAGTGCATATGCAGATATAAAACCACTGAGTGTCAGGTCCAGGAGATATACTTTTTTATTTAATTATATTTGAATTTTAACACTCCTATCAAAAAATTATTTTTTATACTATTCTATGTAATCTAATGGAGGTTTTTTTTGTGGAAATCTTTGAAATCATGAATATGAAAAAAACCTGTACAGGACAAGCCGCTTATATTTACTATGTAACTCCTCCAGTGATGGGGGGTGTCAGGTTGGTTGGGGTTTTTTGTGGGTTTTTTTTTTTACTATAAGAAGCAATCATTGAGGAAATGCTATATCCAGGTCTCCACATATCACTACTAGGGGACAGAACTTTGACTGGAATTGTTTATTTTTCTATTAACTTTTTTCAGACGTTATACAGGTGTAATTTGAAGACCAAAGGATATATTCTGCCCTCATTTGTCACATCATAGCAGCACCTTGGCAAAATAACTGTAGTGCACCTGTAAGAAGGCCCACAGAAACACCAACAGAGAATCCATGAAACACATGAAGTACAAATGTGTAGGATCTGCAGGAAGTATTTATGTAGGATGGAATATATGTGTAAGCAGGCCTCTGAGACAGTCTGAACGTGTGATAGTGATTGGATTTTAGTTTAGAATTTGTTTCATTATTTTGATTCATACCCAGTCTTCTCCCTGTAAAATCAGTAGAACCATTATGGATTGACACCACTATAATGCTGTACAGAAGTCAGCCTCCTCATTTTTTACTTTTTTTGAAAAGAACTCTGAATACTTGAGGCGCTCTATAAAGAAGGAAAATTATTAGGTGAAATTTGGAATGCTGCATCTTCCGTCAAACAGGCAGAAAGGATGTCTACTATTTCACTTTAAAAATGCACCAGCAAGAGTTAAGTGAGGTGGGAATGACAGCATATAAACCAGATCACAACAGCTGCACTCCATGTCCACTGCTGTTCCACAGAAGGAAGGAGAATTAATTTTAATTGTATTTCAGTCATTGGCTTAGATGATCTGGCGGCAATGCAGGGACTTTGGTATAGTTTTGTTTCTTGGCTGTGGTCCACTTTGTCTCAACATTAAAATAATGGAATGCAGCCATAATACCAGAAACACCCTGGAAGATGCTTATGGTCTGTCCAGGAGACGAGAGGATTCTATATGTCTGATTTCAGCTGGAAATGCTATAGCAGCATGTGGAATTCTTGAAGTGTAAGTGAGAAAAGAAAAGTGTGATTAAACTGTGGGGAAAGCCTTCCTTCCTGACAGCTCTGCAGAGCTGCAAGGGACAGCCAAGTATTTCCCACAGAATAGTGAGTGCACATATTAAGGAGGGAGGAGGTGTTAAACAGTTAAGATGTAGTGACCTTGTTTCAGGGAATCACAATAAGCCATGATGTGTAAGGAAATCGTGAAGTTTAATAAAATTTGATAGCAGATTAACACAAACATTTGAAAAGTAAATTTTGTAACTTCATCATAGGAAAAATACCAACCCAGGGCCCACTTCTATAGTGGAACAAATTTCTGTCAGCATAATTTAAAAAGCCATGTCCAACTAATTTTCTAAAGTCCAATGTTTTCTTTTTTCTGGTTTCACATTTTCCATACTTTTCCTAATCTAAAGTTTAGCAAATAAACAACGTGTGTTATGCTAGTGGGGTCCCCAGAATTTCTTTTCCTCTTCTCACTGTAGGGAAGTTTTGGATTTATCTCTTTCTCTCACTTTCAGCTTTAGCTCTGACTCTACCTC
This sequence comes from Cisticola juncidis, assembly GCA_013400215.1. Lineage (NCBI taxonomy): Eukaryota > Metazoa > Chordata > Aves > Passeriformes > Cisticolidae > Cisticola > Cisticola juncidis. The sequence goes on from VXBR01008240.1 coordinate 155,783, forward strand.
AGTGATTTTGTAAAGAACTCCACTGAGGGCATATACTAAATGCCAGTGATTCAGATGATAATGCTGCATTTCTTATCAGCTGTTTTCCTGATGACAAACTGTGTTCCCAGAAAAAAAGGGGTTTAGACAATAGCTTTTCTCCATAGTTATGGGAAACAGAATAGCCACTCCATAGTTTTCTCTTTCAGTTTCCTTTTATAAACCCGATTTTGACCTGTGGTAATATCATAAAACCTAAGCAAATCCTTCTGAAATGCCACAGGTGTGATCATATGCCAGAACAAAAATTATCTGGTCAAGTTTGAGGCAAACTAAGCAAAGCATTTCTGTCAACATGAGAGTTCAAACTGAAGTGATCTCATATTAGGGTGTTTTTTTTCCTGTTTTGTCTTTTTTCACTTGCCAAAGCTTTTAAATGGTTTTGCCTGAAATCTTCAAATCAGTTTAATTTTGTTGGACAAAAGTAATGGAGTCAAAAGGCTTGTGCCATGGGGCTGGCCTGAAGGAAAGAGGACATTGGGAGCCACATGAGAGAGCAGTAATCTGTCTGACAAGGTGTGTCCTGGGAATAACAGAAAACAGAAAAAAGCTCATGTTCCACCAGTTTTGGAAGCTCTGTGAGAGGAGCAGGGCAAGAAACTACTTTTAATGTAGTTTTTTGTTGTGCAAGGAGGACCTCCTTCTGGAAGTATTATCATGGGACTATTAACATATATATTTCAAAGACTCTGCATAAAATGAACACTGAGCAAAGGGATATTAGCACATCTGAGAGTCAAACAGAAAAAAAAAAATTAAAATACTTTTTAGACACCTTACCACTCCTTGCAATTTCTCATTCTGCATATTTCATTTGAGTACACATGAAATTTCACAGCTGAACTTTGCAGAAGTATAGTAGTGGAAGGGGGTTGAACTACTTTGGAACCATAATGACTAAAGCAGTATCCACTGCTCATCACTGTGCTTTTAAGATGAAATTAAATTTTTTCAGAGTAATTCTTATGATCTGTTTTATGATATTTGCTGATTTTTTTTGTTCAGGCCCATACAATGGTAAATGTGAAATCAGGAAGCTGAACTTGATGGTTGCTTCTGCTCTCACCCTTCTTAGGTATAGAAAGACTCCTTTTTCACATCAAGTAACATACTAGGATTCCCTTAGCTACAGATATTTCCTCTGGGCCTTATCAGGCATTAAATGTGTCTCATAGAGCAGGCTTTGGTTCATACACCATAATCAGCTGAACACCCTCTTAACTAATATCTTCTCATGGACAGTAATCTTCAGTCCAGATTTTAGAAACCAGTCACCAAGTAAGGAAGGAATTTATTTTTGTTTCCTGTACTATACATGTGGGTAGGTATATTAAAAGTACTAAACTGACACTGGTCCTCCATATTATCCTTCCTCTGTGCCTGAAGGAAGATGTCATGGTTTAATGGCCTTCACTAATGTAAAAAATAACTAAGTAAAATTTAGTTTTCACCAGCTTTGTATTTATGCTTTTTAGTGCTTAACTTCCTAAATAGAAGCTAATGATAAAAAGTTCCTACCTCAAAAGCTTTGTAAATCAGCTAAATTGTGTTATACTATAATTTGCATAACTTTTGAACAAGATAGTCACTGTATTCCAGGCAGTCTATATGTCCTGTTAGGGGTCAAACATTTATTTCAATCAAATAAATCTCTGTTTTCCCCCTCTAAGAAGTGTTATATGACTGTGCCGAGTTTGAGATTAAAAGATCAGGGACTATGAAAACAATTAAACATTTGTTCTACCATATCCCTTCTTGAAAAAGAAGAGCTTCTCTGTGAAAGAAAAACAACAAATTCATAGTTCTTTTTGAGATAGGATGCAGTGATCTGATACAGGTAAGTTGCACTCCTTTTGCCCTATTCAAATGTTAAGCTATCTAATGCAAATATTATTTTCCAGTACAGTAACTGAAATCATTCATTTACCCACACCTCTAGAAAAACCTGAATGCAAATCTCTTTCACATACTGAAGTAGCTTTCACTAGCTCATTTTCATTAAACACTAAGGCTTTGTACTGTGACTGTTGTTTTCTCCCAAGATTATGAAACTTTCTAAGGTTTGCATGAAAGCAAAGACTACTTAGTGGTTTATTATTTAATTTCTACGGGTTTTTTTCTATCATATTTATGTTAACCATCTGTGTTATAAGGTTTAGAGTTGAATTTTTCATTTCCATTTCAATGGAGTTTACAAATACTTTTAATATATGTATTTTGACTATTGAACGTTATGTTATTATTTAGGTGCAGTTTATCAGTAAAGTCATCCTGTACCTTATACTTACCATGTAATTTACCCCAAGTATTTTCTGGTTCTCTTTCATGTTTATTTTACTGCTAACTTTTAAAGAGATTTCGTACAAAATATATGCCTTTCACTCTGCTTTTCTCTGTAAAATTTAGCAAAGATTTAAAGCCTTAACGCAAACAGTAGTAGCTGTGCCGTACGATGGAGAACCCAGGGAACAAGAACCACTTCACAAACACAAGGTAAACAACCAACTTTAAACTGCCTCCTATTGATCATACAGAGCAGCCTCAAACTGATGGAAGGGATTCAGCCAAAATAGGAAGTTCTTGTGGTGAGACGGCTGATAGGGTCAGGCTGGAAAACCTCTCAACTCCTTCCTGTGGTCACCCAAATTCCAGGGCCTTGCCGAACCAGAGGACATTCTGAATAAAGGATTTCTTAGAATTTGCTCTGCCGTAGTCAGGGGCTCTGCAAATGGCATGTGACTCAGTGCTGGATGATTTCAGTTCCTTGAGCAAACTAAGATAAAGTAGAAAAATGTTTCCTTGCTTACCCTGGAAAGGTTCCCATGAATAAGAGGCACCAGAGTCAAGGGAAGTTCTCTGTGCAGCTTTGCAGATATTTTGGTGGTATATGGCAGCCTTCAGCTTCAGCTGGCTTCAGCATAAGAAACAGGAACTCTGCTGACACCTGTTACTGCACATTCCTAAAAAAGATATGTGAACACTGTGAGTTTGCTAACTATAACTGCATTCATCATGAAAAGTCTTCTGCAAAAAGGGTACAAGTTGTAGCTTACAAAATATCAGATACTGCCTCAAAGCTCTGTACATCCTCAAGTTTTCCATTCTTGGTAGCAGACAGAGGGGAAAAGACGATGATCCTCACTCTCCTTGCGGATAGAGACTCTGAATTAAGAAATACGTGCTCCTGTATTGACAAGCTTTTGCTGAAAAACTGATTTTCTTTAGGGGACCTGAAACACAGGACATTCATTTCTGCACCTTAGTTCACAGGCATTAGGCTCTGCTCTAAACAAACATGCAGAGCAGATAAAGGTAACATTATCATCTCTATGCAGAAGAGGAACTGGTCTAGCAATGTACTTCCCTGTAGCCAGTCTGCAGAGCTGGAACAAAGCTGCCCTCCAGGGCAGGGCTGCTGCAGTGTTTCAGTTCTGTTTCACTGCTCAGTCTCACATCTATCTTAGTGGATTCCAGGTATAGGGAACTGTCTGGAAATATTTTCCTTCACAGATCTAGAACACTGATATATCTTTTCCTTTCTCCAGTTTCTTACTGTCCTACCATTGCTGATCCTATACCAACAGCATACAGATCCATTTTGCCTACTGGTATTTTGTTTTCATTCATGTTTTCTCAGTGTGTAAAACAGAAAATAAATACTTAAATCTAACATCTAGTGTGACAAAATAAGACACAAACATATTTGAATATTTTAGGCCTCTGGCTCTGATGAGGAAGAGACTAATTTATTTTGAAGCCAGATGCTCACTTGAGTTCTGATAAAAATCAGTGGAGCATATACACAAATCCTTCAGAGGGGATTTATGTCACTTAAAACAACAGCTTCCACTAATCACATCAACTTTACTGGTAAATAAAAGAGAATGCCAAGGTACTGGCTTTATGCCAAGAGCTAGGCTCCTTCAGGCACGTAGATATTGAAAAAAGTCTAGATGGAGAAGTCTAGCAGAAAGACAGAGGGAGTAATTAAGCATTGCAATATCAAAGTTTCAATGATCAACCTTCTCCCTGACCCTCTTTCATTTAGCAATGTAGCTATATTCAGTGGGTTCATAATTTGTGTTCCTAGGCTTCATTTCATGGGTCTGAGAGACATGGTAAAAAAAAAAAAAAAAGCCAATTGCCTGAAAAATCCAAATTTAGATGCTTTGGATTATCTCTTGCAGAATCTTACTTTTTGGTCAAAGTAAGCTCCATGAGCTCTTAAATTTTCTTTCTACAGTTTCAGGTATGTCCTATTGCCTATTGCTGCTCATAGAAGAAGGTGTCTTATATTTGAAGGGATAATCAGTCTAGGTCCTACTTCTAGGAGGCTCATTCTCTGCTGATCATGGTTCTTAGCTCAGTGGTTTCAGTTCTGTCCCTGAATCTTGTAGACATCACTATGTTCAACATCCAAATTTGTAAATCTCTGTTTGTCTCTGGCCTTAAATACATGCATGGACATTTAAATATGAGCCTTTTGTTTTTGTTGTTAATTTTTCCTCCATTTGTGACAGCTTCCTAAGGTTTGAACCTTTAAAAATCTTGATTCTCTCATGAACCAGCTTTCAACTGCTCTAGACTACTTGTAAATATTGTGGCTATCACTTTTTTTATCTATGCAAGCCAATATATGTGTGAAATACGCAAAATCAGATTGTTCACTGGGGAAAAGCTGTCTGGTTTTTGACAATGGTGATTGATTTCTTTCCAGACCCAGCCTTGTTATAATTATTTTTTACCAGATACGGTATTTAAAGAAAATTTTATGAGTATAATTTTTGGCCCAAATCCTTGCTCTATGGCCCTTGCAATACAGAAAGGATGTAATAAGATTTTATAACGCAGTCTTTGAAGGCATTTTCCAAAGTCAGTTCAGCCTTTATAGGGGAAACTGTTTTCAGAAGGAATGTCAACCAGCTCTGAGCTAGTTCAATCTGAGCAATTTAATTTTGAAATGGAGCCTCTTGGGCTACTGTTTTTTCCAGGTTATTGATCTCATGAGTGACTAATCTTCCATCTGGAAACAGAGCAAATCCATGATAGGGAAGTGGAAGAGTTCCAAAGAAGGTCTGTGGAAACATTGCTTGGAGGATGTTATAACCTACAGGAACTTGGTGTGATTGTCATCACACAGCAGGTGCAGTGGCTTTATCACTAAGGAATCAAAAATTATAAGATCTCTAGTTTTCCTTATGAGTGCATCCCCTGAAGGATGACATGAGGCAATTTGTCCAGAGGGAAATGAGTGGCCATACTTGCTCAGCCTCTTCTTCCTGCAATAATTTTTGAAAAGGGTGTGGTTTGCTGGAAGGCTGAATTGGTGCTGATGAAGCAAATGAACTGAGTGAAAAATACCCACCCCAGCTACAAAGTGAGAATCAATTACAGCAGTTTGCCCTCTCCATAATCTACCTATTGCAGAAATGATTCATCCTGAACCACGGCACAGTCATTCAGAGGGAATACCGAGGTCTCAATTCCAAATTATTACTCAGAACTGAGTAGGAGGAAGCCCCTGTTTAGTAGTGTGATGGATTTTAGAACCACATCTCACAACTCCTGGGCAGGATGGAAACACTTTCTCTTGGACCTAAGTTAAGTCTGAAATATTTAATGAGTTGAGTCATACCATGAAGTGAAGTAAGTAAGGATGAGAAACAGATCATTTGGGCGAGGTCCAAAGTACAGCATGCCTCAATCTGGGCTTCCCCGTCATCCCTCAGAGTGCGATAGAGTTTGCCCTCAGCAAAGTTATTTTTTTAAGCATCTTTAAAAAGCCAAGCTTTCAACAAGGGTAATTAGTGGGGGTTGGCTGCAGTCTATTTTTGCTCTTCTGCAGGAAAGAAACTTTTTGTTTGTTTGTTTGGGGTTTCTTGGTTTGGAGTTTCTGTTTGATTTTCTTCTTTTACAGCATCAAAGAAACTCCAGTTGTACAGAATGATGGCAAACTCTGAAGGATGGCCACGGTTTGACACCAAATACTCCATCTGACTACTGCTGAAACAACAGAATCCAATATTTGTACCTCTAGAAAAGTTATATACTAACATAAATTGCTAAGTGTTTATCTTGAATTATGTTGCATTTAGTAGTAGGTGATTATGCCTCTACTGTGCTTTAGGAAATCTGACACAAATCTTCTTTGCATTTCCCTTCTCTCACTAAGTGAAAGCTTTCCCTGCTACACTTCACTTTCCCCACCTATGAAATGGGGGAATCTGAAGGACTACGAGTGGCAAATATTCATATCACCATGAGAGAAGTATGAAAGCACAGCTGAAATACTGAATAACATGTAATGACACAGCCAAATAGGATTGCAGCTGAATTATACAAACCAGAATGTCTTACTGGGCTGCACAAGCCTCATGCATGGCTAGAATCAGAGGACTGATTATATGAATTACAGAGGAAATCTAAACCCCTCTCTCTCCAAAGAAGCAAACACAAGTTGCTTTTAATGGTAGTGAACTGTCTGGAAAATGAGATTTGAGTAGAATTAATTGTGTTGACTGAATGGGAATAATCATTATAGAAAAAAGTCCCAGTCAGAGGACTCTCATCTCATGAGCTATGAAACTGCATACAGGTAAGTCACTAAGGAGATTCCAGTATAGCCTGGATAAAAAACATTCTGGGTTTTTTTTTAACTGTGCAGCTTTTTATATGTGTAGCAGAGTTTTTGGATTTCACATCTGTAGTCCACAAAGGAAACCACATTTACCTCATGAATCATCACAGAATAGTCTATATTGTAAGGGACCTTAAAGATGATGTAGTTCTAAACTTCCTGCCATAAGTGGCCACCTTCCACTGGACCAGGTTGCTCAGGGTCCCATCCAACCTGACCTTGAACACTCACAAGGGTAGGGCATCCACAGCTTCTCTGGGCAATTTGTTGCAATGCCTCACCACCCTCACAGAAAATAATTTCTTCCTTATATCTAATCTTAACCCACTCTTTTCCATTCCCCCATGTCCTGTCTAGGCCTGTAAATGTTCTCTCTCCATCTTTTCTGTAGGCTGCCTTCAGGTACTAGAAGGCTGCAGTTAGGTCACCCCAGAGCTGCCTCTTTTCCAAGCTGAACAATCCCAATTCTCTCAGCCTTTCCTCATATCAGAGGTGGTCTACACTTTCTCCATCAGTTCCCTGTCCTTCCTGTGCTGGGACCCCAGAGCTGGATGCAGCCCTGCATTGGGGTCTCAGCAGGGCAGAGCAGAGGGGCAGAATCCCCTCCCTGGCCCTGCTGCCCACGGGCTCTGGATGCAACCCAGGACACGTTTGTCTCTCTGGGCTGGGAGTGCCCATGGCTGGGTCATGTCCAGCCTCTCACCCACCAGCACCCCAAAGCCCTTCTTGAAGAACTGTTCATTCCCCAGCTTGTACCAATTGTGGGAATTGCCCCAACCCAACTGCAAAACCTTGCACTTGGGCTTGTTAAACCTCATGACATTTGCAGCCTTCTCAAGCTTGTCCAGATCCCTCTGGACAGCATTCCATCCTTCAGGTGTGTCAATTCACCACACAGCTTAGTGTCACCTGCAAATTGTCTGAAGGTGCCCTCAACCCCTTTATCTACGTCAGTACTGAAGATATGAAATAGAAGTGGTCCCTAAAGAACACCACCATCTAATTTCCTGAAGGCACATACAAGTCCAGTTTTGGAGTCCATGATCAAGAAACTGCTTCTTCATGCTTTAAGACTCTTTATGTTTAACATTTGTGTCTAGTAAATTTATGCCTGCTTTTGTGCACCTCTGCAATAGCTGCTGCCTTGGAAAGTGTGAGCAGAACAGCTTCTACATTTATGATCCTGAGGATTAATCCTCAAACTAACAATTTTTTTAATCTAAAGCCATGGAGACCTCATTATAATAGACTTCACATCAACAAATAAACCTCATGGTATCTGAAAAAAAATCTCCTTTATGTTTGTCTTTACCTTGAACATGTTGGCTCTGGTGCTAATGTTCTCACAGCACTGAGAAGAAGAGTAGAATGTGTGTTCCTCCCCCTTTTCTTAATTTTTCAGTGAGAAAAAAAAAAACACCCTGTTTTTCTCTATCAGGTTGGAAAAGTGTACCTATAGTTGGAAGTCCAGGCTGGTGAGAGACTTATAGCTGCACAATCATCCTTCTGAGCCCAGCTGACCATCCACCTTTCTTTATACACTGGCTTTCTCCCTTCCTAACCTTCTATAAATAATCCCTTCGAGCACATCTTCTTGGCAGTAAGGGGCAGAGGAAAAGAAAGGTGAGGAAAACCAGTTTATTAGCTTTCTTTGTGATGGTGTCTTACCTGCAGAGAAACCTTTTTGTCTTGTCACTGTTCAAACCTCTTTTATGTTTCCCAATTCTTTTTGTAATATCTCAGTACCTTCCCCAAATGAATCCTTTTTCTCCCTTCCTTCCCAGTAAACATGTTGTAGGAGATGGATGAAAAACTAACATAAATCTAAACTCTGAAGACAATTTCTCTAAGTTCTTCCTGAACTTTAAAGGAGAAAAAAAAAAA
>VXBR01008240.1:164352-224342 GCA_013400215.1 Cisticola juncidis
TTGTCTCCTTTGCAGGTGAGGGAAGTGGAAGGGGATGGGGGAAGGGGTGGTGGTGCAGAGAAGGATTGTGCTGCAAGTTCTCTCTGAATATTCGCCTGAGGTCTCACTGTAAATATCTTTTCTAAAAACAACTAATGAACTAAAGTAAAGTAGGACTGGGACAATGTCCCAGCGCTATGGTATTTCCTTATTTATATCTTTTTTGACTGAAATTTGCAATAAATGTGTCTCATTTTTTTGTTTGCTTTTGTTTGTGTTATAGTAAATGTTCAGCATTTTGTGTCATGATGGGAATTTTAATGAATACAAAACAAAAGCATTAGTGAGGGGTAATGCCCAGGATATGAATCAGGTAGGTACATGTATTCATTAGCACTGATTACTAACACTCTTTCATGCTATTGTACATCGTAATGCGGGTCAATCAGATGCACCAGAAAAAGACTTATAAAAGAGTTACTGACACTTTTCATGTTCACTTCCAACTCTGGATTGATCCAGAGTTTGTTCACAAAAATGCTGGTGTAGCCTTAGCCCAGAACACCAGAACTCCCACTCTCTTTTTGAGAAGTACAGCCCTCTTGAGGGGTTTAGAAATGTAAGTGCCCAGAAGAAATGGGTCCTGAAAAGAGTCTGCTCCAAACAGCAACCTTTGCACATGTCACAAGTGAAGGAATGTTTGTGCCTACCCATGGGGAATTAACTACTTCCTTTACAGCCTAGCTACTTCAAAGATAAAGTAGCAGCTTTTTTTCGTTCCTTCTGTTTATTTTTTTTATCTCCTTCAGGACAGTAAGATAAGCAACAGGTACAAAGTCTTGATAAATGCAGCTTATTTTATAATAGACAGTGGAAATCAGAGAAATTCTGACAGAGCAGTGAAAAAGGCCCCACATTTTGTGTATAACATATAATATTGCTGAAATCTCATCAGTAATCACAGCAGAAGCAGTGCAATCTCAAACACAGAGAGTTTTGTCAGAGGCATAGAAAGACAGAACATTACCTGCTGCAACCTTTTTGCTTTCAGTCAGATCATGCATTAGGTGAGTTTGTGACTTTGACAGTTATGCCTTTCAAACAACTTCTTTTTTCTGCTCCTGCCTATAAAACCTAATGTTCCGGGTTCTTTTTTTCCTGAATTGCCAAATTCTTCACTGAAAAATTGATGATATGTTTTCATTTCAATATTTGTTTTTTCCTTAAGAAAATAAGCAAGCACTCAATCAAAAAATATCTCTGTGTAATAATGTAATGGGTTAAACCCTTCCTCTAGCCAAATGCTTCTTAAATGGTGTTCACAGCACAGACACTACTAAATCTGAGGCCCTGGATGGCCTCAGATTTGATGTTGAATTCTAAGACATAGTTTTCAGTGGAAATAGCCTTTCAGTATCACCAGTTTTTTTTCCCTTCTACTTCTAATTTTACCATTGAATTTATCATACTCATTAGAACTGTTTACCATGGAAATGTGCTGCTAACATGACACTTTTGCTTAGAAGACAGGGAATAAAAGTATGCCTTGGGCACACAGAGAGTCACTTTCTTAGTGTGTTAAACAGTCTTTTCTGTCTCTCCCAGGGAACAACCAAACCAAACAGCCATGAAGTCATGTCCTAGGGAAGCAATGTCTCCTTTAGCATCCTGCCTCTGGCAGTAGCCAGTGTGAGACCAAGCAAGAGGGCAATGATGATGGCTTCCACAGATCCATCATTCATACAAGGTGGTGTATGTGCAGATGAAATTCTTTCTGGTCTCCAGCTGTGAGTTCTTCTTTATCTTGATACACAAATTAGGTCTTCCTGTATTAAATAGATTTCTTCCATCTTAAGTCACAGTGACCTCCACTTGTAAGTTATAATCTGCTTTTATAAAGTTGTTCTGCAAGTTTTATTAATTTCTCACTCAGCTTTTGCTCAGGAAATTTCAAAATTACTTCCTGCTGGATTTGACCCTACTAAATTCAGTGATAAACTAACAAGGACCTTCATGATCTGATTTCTCTCTGTTAATACCACTAAATGTATTATTAAATTCTATTAGAACTAGTAGTGTTAATTCAGTTTTTTTCAGACTATGTTTCATTTGTCTTAGTTTTCTGCATCAGAGACTGAAGCTATGAGTTTTGTAAACTCTCAATGGTTTCCTTCCTTATGGCTTAACAATTTCATATCTTAGTACCTTTTTGAAGAAGAAAACTCTGGTGTATTTTTTCTGTTTGTTTGTTCATTTGTTTTCCCAAATGATTATCTCAAGTAACAGATGCACACAAATGAGCTCCTTCAAAACATGTAGACATTTCAATAGTTAAGTCTCAAGAGTTCTGCTGTCAGATCTTGGACCTTACTATATTCCTAGGATTCCTTCTAACAGAATTAGTGGAAGTTAGACATCTGTTAAATAGCCCAATAGCACCTAAGCAGGATGAAATGGAAAAGAAGAAAGGGATGTGGGTTTGATGGTTTAGCAGCTGATTGATGAGGAATAAGTGTTTATGTGTATTTTGAAATGTACACAATGTGAAATATTTAATCCAAACATGGACAACTGTCCAGCACCTGGAATGGTCTGTGTGGGATGAGATGGAGATCACATCAGAGCCTTGAGGAGCAGCATGGATCTGATCCTCTGCCTTCCTTCCTTCATCACAGAGGAAAGGTTAGGAAGCACACAATGAACCCAAACTCTATAGATCTCTAAGATTTTTAGAGGACTTTGGAATGGTTACAGCCAATTAAACTTCATTTTTTGTGAGAGGATTGACTCAGAATCAGTGAGACTTCTCATAAGGTAGAATTCTTGACTTTGGGGAGCCCAATGACAATACCTGCACATCACTGGAAAAATCTTAGCCAAATCTATAGGTAAAGACTACAGGGCAGTTGAATTAGATACTAAAGTATCTCTGAGGACCTAATCCACAGTTCCCATTTGTATCTGATTGTTTTAAATAATATTTTTCTTTTAAGAGTGTCTCATAATTATATTCGTTCTCTAGGTCAAAGCACACTATTTTCCATTTCTATATCTTAATAATTACCTTGTTATTTCTATTCCTTTTTATGCATTTATTATTCCTAGTTCCTTTGTTTCCTGATCAATATGTGGCAGAAACTTTCTCATCTATAATAGCAGTCAAATTAGCCTGACGATGCAAATGGTACTGGTAATTTTTCAATAAATTATTCAAAAAGACTTGACAGATATTCCCACAGGGTCAAGCTTATCAAATGCTTGAGAAATTTTCCAGTGAACCCAGGATAATTTGAATGAGACGTTTGATAACCTGTAAACAGAAATGTTACCAAAGGCAGAACAAGAGTTCTGAATAAGGACAGACTATGATACAGGTCCATCCAGGCAGAATGAAAATGAACTGAATCCCAAACTATTTCTTGTAGGAATTTCTAGAAATCACAAGTAAGCAAGCTTTGGTCCAACTGGGAGAAATATTCTTGCTTTTAAATGTTTGTCCAAAATGAGACAGTGTTCAGAACTTTAAAAATTCAGCTCACTATTGTTCTTTGGAAGTTTGATTCATGAATCAATGAATGCTATACAAAGACTCCTTTTGATTTTAGCAGACTTCAGATCAATCCCCATGTGAATTGCAGGAGACATCATATCAGTGCATAATGAAATAGAGATAAGCATCTGGATACATTCACCTTATTTGCAGGAAGGTAATATGCCCATGTTTGATGTATTGAAATTGAATACTGTGATATTTTAGACTCCATAGTTCAAATAATTTTTTCTTTTCAGAGTTTCTCTACTGTAAGTTAGGTCTCTGTGGTTATTGTTCTTTTGTTCCCTACACAATTTATGAGAGACCCATTCATGGGTCTAGCCACTCAGTAATTTCATTCACACCTGATGGCATCATTCTGTGAGTTGTTGGAAAGAAACATTCTGGCTTTGGTGAATGCAGCTTCGTTATGAGAATTTGCAAAGTCATGTGAAGAGAGAGTACAAACGAAATGGTCCTTTTCTTTCTCTACAAGTCCAAACACTTATGGACCAAAACAAGTTCCCAGTGATCTTCTCCACTAATGTCAATGGGTAAACTGTGTATGGAGTACATCTAGGAATGGCAGGACACAGAGAGGGGGGAAGACATGCATCTGTGCCATGTCTCTCCCAGTCAGGCTGACTGCGGTTTACTAATTGCAAAAGTTGATATTGAACCAGACTGCACCTGAAGCAGAGTACACACAGTAGTATTTTACATCCCAATCCCCAAATCACACTTTAACTGATGCCCATGAGGATTGTTCTGTACATTACTGCTGCAGCAGAGAGCATCTCACAACAGCCCGACTCTCTGAAACAGGCAGAGACATGAAAGATCAATGGAGAAGGCCCTTAGGAGTCCTGGGAGGGCTCCTTGCTTTCAATGAGACCCTTTACACACAGTTTAAGGGTCTGGGTACTGTCAAAATTAGTTTATAATACAGCATCCTATGCAAATGCATAAAGCCTGGAAAAATGCCTAGTCCTATCCTCCAATTCACATTACAGTAACTATGTTTTCTTCGAAGAATGAGGTTTGGCAGTTGTTTCATTTTTAACATTAGAAGTAAAATATAATTTCTTATGGAAGTTGCTTGCTCTAGAGCATTTCTTTCATAGGTAGCTCTGAACAAGAACTAACCCCCAAAACTACCATTTTTATTTAACTGTGGTTGATTTCAGTTTTGCAAGTTCTTGAAGCATAGTTCATTGCTGTGAGTATCCAAAGAGCTATAAATGCTTTATAGATGTTACCACAAATAGCTTTCCTTTCTCCTTTGTTTTAAAAAGGACTCATCAACAAAGTGTAGTTTAAGACAAGAGAATGTACCTGGGTCACTTCTTTTCCCTGGCAGTATTCCAAACCAGGACTTCCATCACTTTCCAGTTTCATGGATACTTGCTAGTCACTAACTGTTCAAAGGCTACTACTGAAATTAAAAAAAAAAAAAAAAAAAGGTATAAAATGAAAAACGAATATGGTTGTCTTTCAAAATCCGTAGTATCCGTGCTCAACCCAAATTCTGACTAAACAGCAAGGCAATTTTTATTATAGGAAGTAATTTATTTGTCCAAGTCTTTCTTCCAGGTTTTGTTGTGTGTATGTTTATCTGGTTCTGTTCAGTTTTTTGGGGTTTGTTTGGTTTTCTTCAGAAGAGGAAATGTCAAGAATAGACCACTGTTTGCTTATTTAAATGTTGGAGTCTTCATACGTTATAATTCTAACTTGTTTCTCTCATAAAAAAAAAAAAAAAAAAAAAACTTTTCACTGTGCACCAGTTAAAAATTCAATTACACAAGCTAGAAAATTAGAGTTTTCCCTTTGGCTGGATACAGATGACCACAATTACAGACCATGTAAACTCCTCCTATCCTTCCTGTACTAACCAAATTTATGTTTACTCCAACTTTCAAAAAGAGAAATCTTTTCACAGACTGTAAAAAGAATTATCAAGACTGTCATGGCAAGCTTTATGTATGTGTGAAATACAGGCCAAACTGAAAAAAAAGAGTGGCAATACTTTTTAGAACTATTGGTAATAAGAGAGATGAAATATTAAAGGAATTTATGCAAATGATAGCCATGTTCCGCTTGATCTAATTGTGATTATTTTTGCTCCAAGAAATAATGGATTTTTTAAGATTAATTGTTTGGGCTTCTTTGCCCAAACTACTCTTTAATTAATAGTAAACAAACTATTGCTGCAAGTATAAAAAAAATCGATGGGATCCAATCCTGTTTTTCTTATGACAAACTTACTTCTTATTGTGCTACCTGTTGGGACAACCCATGGAGGCATGCCTGTTATTTTTCTGCACACATTCCAAATTGACTCCTGTCCAGGACTTTCTCAGATGACCCAGAAAGCAAGCTTTATATTATTATTATGTTATACTCCATTAAACTTGATTTCTGAGACAGAGGTAGTGTGTGTGGGCTTCATATCTGGTGCTTCTAAATCTCATCACTTAATATGTACACTGAACCTTTCTATTGGAATATTTTACACAATGAACAAAAGAATGCCATTTGCAAAAAGCATAAGAACCTATTTCTACTCTATGCTATTCCATCCTCTCTTATCTCGGCACTTTATCCACATGGATTTCTTCCAGAAGATAAATCTTTCAATCAGGATTTCTTTATGAGTTGCAGCCCTTGTACTGTGAGGTGTATATCAAAATTTCATGACAAATTCTGTTCTCTTGAATTTGGTAAACAGTACAAAAGCTTAAGAAACAAGAAACTTTAGATGTCTATTCATTCGATTTAGAAAAACCTTTTGTACTTTTTTTCTTCTCAAGACAAGTGGACAAGGCTACTCTGTGTATTTTCCTAAATATATAGAAGGTGTCATATATGAGATCAAATTAAGGCAGTAAAAAGAGTTTAGAATGGCCATAAAGGTTGTTTTAAATCAGTTTCTGATGTATCTTGTTAATTTATGTATTGATTACACTGTTGTTTGATGGTGCACGAAGGATGCTGTCTTAAAAGCTCTATGAAAAATAGTCATAATGAATCTTAAATCTCCCTTCATGAAGCTTAAATATGAGGGCCATTACTGTTTACATTCAGGTACACACACCTCCTTCATCTTTCTTCTCTGAAATTTTCACCCTCCTTTCTCCCAGCCAGATTTGTTCTGCCACTTCCAGAGTTCTGTTTTGTTGTTGCTGATCATTACTAACTACTACTGGATAAAAATAATAATTTTCATTCCATTAGAAATTCACATATTTTTATCTTGTGATCTCTTCATTTTCATGCATTTAAAATAAGCCAGAAACTTCTGATGCCTTAAGTTTTAGCTTTCATGTTTCTCAGATTCTGTGCTGGCTAGGGGTGTAGTTCTGAGCCTCATATTAAGTGTTAGTAAGCTTTCTTTACAGAGTAGGTGATAAAACAAATCCTTTTCCAGATGCAGACCAAGGACAACTGTTACAAGTTTTCAGGCCCAAAATCATAAACAATGGTGGACTGAGGAGAGAAAACAAGCAGGATGGGCCTTCATAATCTGAAGCTGTAATTGGACAATTAACCCCAATATGTAAATGGACCAAAACTAATAAAAATGTGAGACCTTGTGACTGGCCATCCATTTGTGACAATTTTGGGTCCTCCTTGGGTGTAGCACTGGCCAGGCTCTTGTACTGCCCAAGGTGTATCCTTTAAAGGCTTTTTAATAAATACCTACTTTATTCTCTTAACTCTGTCCAGTCTCTGTTCCAGGTCAGCCTTACCAAAGCATCACATCTACAAAATCCAAATTACCAAGCCTATCTGGAAATACTTGTACATACCTTATATTTGCATTACACATCTAAACTTAAATAGTTAAATTTAGCAAAGTCAGATATGAAATACACTCTGCAGCATTTCTACAGTGTTGCATACAAACTGATGTTATTTCCAGTTGTGTCAGAAGCGAAGTGCTTGTTGTCCAGGCCATGGCTACACTCAACAAGCCCACACCTCATCACCATGCACACCTCTATTCAGAATCTCTGACAAAATCTCACAGGGCAACAAGGTCTTCAAGGATTTGGGTTTCCCTTTGTGTGCTTCATGAAGGTTTGAGTTATTTCCACTTTCATCTCAAATTTAACATGAAAGCCATAACATAACAGTCAAACTCTCCTCTGAAATAATGGGCTCAGAACAAAACCAAGGTATGCCCCAAAGTCTGTGTGCCTCACCTGTTGTCCTAGCTGTGGAACAGTGGGAGTCAATTCAACAGTGTTACTGCAAAGAAAACAACAACCAGACAATAGAGGAAATGGTGAGGAAATCTATTTGACCTGTTCTTGAATGGGTTGTGACAAAGGTAAATATAGTTTAACTTTCTTTTAACAAATGAACCTTGAAAAGGAATATTCATATTGTATCCTAATATGAAATTAGTCAGGCTTAAATTAACACGAGGAGGCTTTTTTTTTGCAATTTAACAAATTCTTTAGCTACTGTAAAATTTTAGGTTTTATAAACCTTACAGAATTTTGTTCCAGACTAAATCTGACACATGCTGACAAGTCCCCCTTGGAGCTCTGTTTTAGTGTGAAAGCTTTTTTTTTTTTAATAACAAAAATCCTCAGGAATTACTAAAAACTTAATTGTGTATCTGTCCAAAGTGCAAGCATTTTCCCCACAATGTAATTACTTAATTATTGCATTTTAATTTTATTACAAATGACAAGTTTATTATAGTGCTTACAGTAAGCCACAGCAGAAGGATATCGGATCTTTGAAAGATCCTTCAAAATTATGTAAACATCACTTTATTTGCAGTGCACAGGCCAATCTTTCCTATGAATGAAAGATTCCTTTACCAATTTCCCATAGTAAAGTAGTTTATAGTATTTTCTAAATGAACTGAGCAACATCAGCTTTCAGTGCAACAGTGTTATTTTGAAACCTTAGGAACTTTTTTTCATACTCCACCTGGGAGCTGATTTAAGAACTGCTTTTTGAAGAGCTATGCCTTTCTTAATATTTTAACAATATTACAGATCTCCTGGGTTGTTCTGTAATGTTGAAGTGGCTTCAAGAACATGTTCTTGTTTCAGTTTTAGTTATTCCAGCAGTTTGTGAAATCTTACTGAATTGAAACAAGGTGAGTTGGATGACATCGTACAGTGTCTGTTTCATTACATTACACACTTATCTCTGCTAACTAATTTTTTCTTTCCACCTTTTTTCCAAAGTTGTATATTTTTAGTACTGATCCTAGTTTTAGCAGTTCATTCCTGAGCCTAATATTTTCTTTCCAAACCAGGTCCTGTTGAAATTCTCATTGATGCCAGTGGACCTAGAAAAGGATTTCTGCTTGTGCTCTGAGTTTAGGTGTCAAATATCCAGCCTCAACCTCTAAAGAAGTGGCTAACATCTTTCTTTTATTCCTTTCCATGTGCAGGTTGTGTAAGAATGTTATTGTATAGGTAGTAAATTTCAAAATTAGTGATGTACAATGAAATTTACATGATGATGAAGGAAAATAAAAAAGAAAAACCTATCACTGATGGTTTTTAATGCAAAATATTTTAATATCAGGTGTTCAGATCAGTAGAGAAGATACATTAATTATTGGTTTGCACACCACATTCCCTTATCTTCACACAAAATTCAATGTAAAATAATTATGAAGGGTTTTTTACAAATATAATGTTCAGGTGTACCTGACTATGAAAAACAGGGTGTAGTCACTCATGGGCAATGTGTTCTCAGACTTAAAATATATACAAAGTGTTGAACTACATACAGAGCACAAGAATTCATTTCTTATGTAAACTTTCTAAATTTGGTTCTTTTATATGTCTAAAATAAAATTATATCAGGGCATATCCATCAGGTTTTCTTATCAGAAAATACATATGAAATGAAAAAGAAAATTTTAATTCATCTCCTGGAAAATAAAAGGACCAATGCTGTTAAGAAACACTGTTTTCTCAATTATGAGAACAAATGTAGAAAAATAGGACTTACCTAACTCTTATATGGACAGTATTGAGTTTTTCACCTCACAGATACAACAGAGAAGTGAGTTAACTACTCTGGCAAATATATCTGTATGGCTTCTTCTTACTAAATATAAATTGGAAGAAATTCTGGAAGCATAGATCCAAGAGGGGCAGGAAATTACTCTGATATTTAAATGAACTCTGTGGAAGAGAATTTCTTTGTTTAAGGCTCCTTGCTGAAATAACACACCTGGCAGGCCACTCTCGTTCAGGTGAGTGCCTGCACTCAGAGAGGTCCGATCCACTGTCTGAGTATGTCAACAGTGCTTGAGCTAAGTGAGAGTCACAAAGGGCTTTAACTCTCAGAAACAATTTCTTTGGCTTTACTCATAATTCAATAATCAGCCAGTGTGCATCAGAGTATTGGTGTCATACGTACAGCAAGAGCTGCAACCTAGTCCTTCACAAATGCATTTGTGTATTGCTCTACAATTGGTTTTTATAATTATGTGTAAATTTCATCTTTTGATACTTATCACAGCATATTTTTTGGCTTTTCCCTCAGGCCATCTTTCCTGCCAACCTTCATGGAGTGCGTCTTTGCTCCGACTGGGGCGTGTGCTTGAGTTTGCTCCGTACAGGACCTCACACACGTATGTAAGAGTGGTGGGTATTTATTTGGTGTGTATGTAGTTTATGTAGATCTGTCTGTGCATGTGCATGAAGGGGTGTGTGTGTGCTTGATGTGTGTACTGTGTATATGTATTTATATTGTGCTTATGCACACTTGGAACTTGCTGTTGAATGTAGCTTAGGCTAGTGAGGGCATACACTCCACCAGGAAGAGACATAATCTGAGGTGATATAACATAGTTCTATGAAAACCAATTAGTAATCAAATATAGAGGCAAATTACATCAGCTTTTCTCCCTCTCTCTGTTTTTTTTTTCCTGGCAGGGCCCATGTGTTGGCAAATGCACAAGAAAACAAAACCTTCTGGTCACTGCTTCTGAATGATTTCACACCCATTCCTCTATTTTAGCAGAGCTGAAACAGGATATTTCTTGAGCTCCAAACTCTTGAAACAAATAAATGTTATAATATTTCAGTTACCAAAAAATTCACGCTTTTCTCTTCAGCTCAACCCTCCCCATCAACAAACATCAGCCCCTCCTTGTGCAAGCCCAAAGCCCTTGCAAGGAACACTCAACCACTTGTCCAGCACAGTAGCTGAATTCTCTATTCTAAGTAGAAATTACTTTCAACAACTCACTGAAGATATTTACACAGAATGATACAGGACCATAAGTACTGATCTCTTTAATGATATTTCTATCATTTAGACTGAATGATTAAGAATCATTTAGCAGAATTTAATATGATGCTTGATGCTATTTGCCATTGCCGACTGAGTAATAATTTGTCTTTACCATCTGGGTCATAATGATACCTGTTCACTGGCTGACAGAGGCTAAAGCAATCCATGCCAACTATTAAAAAGCATTTAACTGAATCCCAATGAAATCTGGAATATTCAATTCTAGATAAAGTCATTTTTAGACATAACTGCGTATGAAACTTTTCTTTCCCAGACACAAAAATGTCTCTCACTGGAGGAGCAGACAGGTACATGAGCTCTCCATAACCAACAATGTTTGGTAGCCCTTGCTTCAGTAGTGGCAACAAAAAATCTCAGAATGCCTTTTTACAATATATTCTTTGTCCTGGGAAAGTTTTATTTTAATATCCCACTGTCAGAGATTGACTGTTGTCCTTGAGTGTGAAGCCATACTTGCCTTCCAAAATGACTTTAATTGATTTTATTTTTGGACATCTACTCTTAGAAAGTAATAACTGGCAGTCTAAGTCTAGTGACAGAACCATTGACAGTGGCTTCAAATAATAAACTCATTCTTCCTTACAGGTCATTAGATGCCAGAAATATGTGAATGAGACATTTAATTAAGAAAAATTCAGTACTGGCTTCCAGTACCCACTCAGTCAATGAAAGCAGGAAATTAGGGTTAGGTCCTGGCCTGCAAAGTGCAGGATTTTGCACACTGCCCTTATCCTTCACCTGCATAGTACAGATCTAGTTGAAAAAAAATTATTTTCACAGGATGTCTACTCTGACAGTAGAAAATAATCCAGAACAATTGCAAAAAAATCCAGAGAAAATGCAAAAGAAATCCAGAACTGGGGAAGAAAAAAATGTCCAGAGCAATTGCATTCAATGCCGAGTCAGGTACAATTCTCATTTGGTTGTGTTTAGGGCTCATGAACGGGAATTTCAAAGTTCTATTTAAGTCAGTAGAGAGGCCAGACTCTTCAGGCAGAACTCTCAATGAGTTAAATGTGGACAGAGCCTTAAAGGATTATGTAGCAAAAAGTCTTTTCTATCTTTTCACAATCATAGAAAGATGAGCTATAATTTAAAGTTTGCAGAAAGGAACCCACTTCAATGGGAGACTTAAAAGTCTAAGGAGAAAAAATGTCAAGAAAAAGCAGAGTGACTGGGACATGTGTGGATCCAAATCTACAGCAAATCCACTATTTTGATCCTCTTGTTGTTGCTGGTCATCAACTACAGATACAGGTTTCCTTTATTGTAATCAGCATGACAGTAATAATTTATGGGGCCTTCAGGAGGCTGGAAAAGGCCTCAGGTGAATCAAGTAAATGCCCAGAGACTGAAGGGGAAGCTGACTTCAAGGGCACTGTAATTTCTTAGAAGACTCTTGAGGAAAAAAATTTCTTGCTGCTGGTGGAGAACAGTGAGGACATCAATGCCTTAAAAACACTGTAGATACAGCATAAGGTGATGGGGACAAAATATGTAAAGAGTAAATTCACCCACTTTTCCCTTTTTCACCTGTTCCACCCAGATGTCTGTCCATCTATGTCATTTTCTCTTTCTTTTCCCCAGTCATCTTCACATCCTGGTCCTTGCTATCAATATTTTTTAGGTCAATCTGCATGACTGATAGCTACCATTTGTCCTCTTCCTTTGAGTTTTGAAAAACCTTAAGAATGAGGCATCTATATAAGGTGAACATTTTGAGGGGCCCTTTAATAACATTAATCACAACAAGGCAAAGCAAAAGTTCCAGGAGAAACTCACGTCACAGTTTCCTAGCTGTGCCAAAAATCTCCCAACTGCTGCTACAGTAAATGGAGCATTTTACCTCTGATGTATTACTTTGTGTGCAAGGAGGAAAAAATGCCAGTCGTTCTTTACATTATTTTAACTGAATTCCCAGAGTAAATTCATTTAGATTAAAAAAAAAAAAAAAAAAAAAAAAAAAGGCAGGAAGTAATTTATCTTCCTTCTTGATTACATATCTTCTATTAAAAGGGAAAGATAGAACTACAAGTTGACCTAAGTCAAGTACATCTGTTATTTTCTTGCCATGTACTATTGCTCTGGTTCATGTCTAGTCTGGTAAAATTCCAAAGATCATTCCAGAGGAAATTTTAGAGAAAAACATACTTATAATCTATGTATGTTGGTTGTAGGGAGATAGGAGAAAGGCATATTTTGTTTTGAGAAATTATAAGCCTGCCTTTATTGCTGATGCACTTTTGATGTAATGAGGACTTACTTTCTATGTTAGCTTTTTCCCATTCTTAATTTGCTATGTGAATAGTTGATTTGTGCTAATTTTATTACCACTTTGCATTAATAAAACTCAGCATATGTTCCATAACATTCCTTGGAGAAGGTGTTCGTGATTACACCATTGTCTAGTAAATATGACTATAACAAAAAAAATTGGAGACAACCAATTATTTTTTGA
The DNA here is from genome assembly GCA_013400215.1 of Cisticola juncidis. Taxonomy (NCBI): domain Eukaryota; kingdom Metazoa; phylum Chordata; class Aves; order Passeriformes; family Cisticolidae; genus Cisticola; species Cisticola juncidis. Next base: position 177,624 of record VXBR01008240.1, read on the forward strand.
CTTTTCTTCTCTCTGTCTTTTTTTTTTTTTAATTCGTCAGTAAAAAGAGGAAAACAAGAAATTTGATATTGAAAACTGAAACCTCAAGTTTCCTATTTGTTAGGAGGAACAAAAGCTGTCATCAAAAGATTAGAGGAAGGAGTCAACTTTCTCAGCAAAAAACAACTATAAATTTTCAATTAGCCTAATCCATCATCTCACTATTCTTCAGAAAGAAAATATGGAAGTTGTTAGTTCATATGTAATGCAAACTAAACAGAAGCTTCTGTTTATGATAAATAAAAGATTAATTTTTCTCTTCTGCTTTTAATTCTTCTCTAATTATTTTCCTCTTGAGCCTGTCCAAGGCCAATTGTCCACATTCCACAGAATGTAACTTTTATATTTCATAAATACAAGAATATTTTTTCCAGGAGAAAAGCAAAATACATGAAGGAAAGCTCTGATATTATAGATGTCAATCTCAAAAATAAAATTTTCCAAACAATGTATTTCTTTCTCCTTTTGCCTTCCCTTCCCTCCAAAAAAATAGAAGACTAGAAGAAGCCTTGTTAGAATGTCTGTTCCTTCTAACTCATGTATATTTTATTAGTCAAAGACTAACAACATGCTTTGTCAAACGAAACTGAGGCATACCCCAATTTCTGTCATAACTTTCCTAAGGAAAAAAATAAAAAAGGAGCAGAATCCTTCAAAAGACAGTGATAGTATTTGCTATGTTGGAAAATACTTTTTTTTCTTCTCTGTATCAGCAGATCCCAGATTATCTTCCCCAAGGTTACAAAAATGCAAGTCAGAACTCAGCCTAGCATCTCTGCTAAAAAGAAGTCATACAGGTTCTGTCAGTATAATGCTGTGCCACTATGTCACCTCTATGCAATGACTAACCAGGGTATTTTCTTCCATTATTCTCAGTATTTCTGAGCAGAAAATGTGTAATCATCACATTATCTTCCAGCATTATAATGTCTTTTTATAAAAGAAAGTTATGACAAGTTGATATATCCATGTGCTTTTTACTTGTCTGTATTTTCCTTACTAAAATGTTATTCCCAATTCATGGTTTGAAGATTCTGGGTGGAAAAAATGAGCTCAGTCATAGCTCAAACATAATGGAGTAATCAGAAAGAAAAAAAACCCGTAATGGTTATATCCAAAGCCATTCATTTGGTTCCCCTAAGCAATTCTGCAGCTCAGATGCATTAAGCAAGGTTAAGTCAAACAGTCATGATGTCTGTGTGTTCAGTTATGCATAGCCCAAGCCAGAGACTCTTTCTGAGCCAATCTTCCACAAAGGTATGCCAGTTTACACCTGCTGGAATCTGGTCATGTCTCAGATCTACGCAGGTCTCTTTTTAAATTTTTTAATAAAAATAACACTTGAATAATATGATGATCTAAAGATAATATTTTTTCTTAAAATAACTTGAGTATGATTTTTGTAGTATCTTATCTCATTTTAAACCACTCTTTTGCAAGCCTTTAGTCCTCTCATACTCTCATGTATGTGAAGAGTGGGTTACTTTACATGTTACATCCCTGGGCATTGCTCTGGTCAATGTCTTTGGGTTTTTGACAAGAGTCCAGCTGCCACAGCTCTTGGAGCAAAAAGGCTCAGCTGCAGGAATTTTTATAACATGGATATTTTTTTTAAAAAATAATTTAAGGTGATTATTTACATGGGAAGTGAAAATACGTCAATAAATGTATTGAAACTATTTTATAGGTGTCAAATTTATTAAGCTTGCAGACAATACATTTTATCAGCTAAAGAATTATTAAAAATTATTTTTATATTAAAGACACTAGAAATGTCAAACACCTAATAACAAATATATCACGATAGCATGATTTATCTTAAAACAAAATAAATGAACAGGAATAAGAGGAGAAGCTTTTTATATTTTAAAAATTTGAAGGGGGCAAATTATGGAAAGATGTCTCAATTACCACCTCTCAGTTTGATGTTCAGACCTCAGCTTTAATCTACCAGTGACAGTATACTAGCTTGAATTTTAATTTAATTGTTCGTATAATAAATATTTTACAATCATCACATATTTCAACATCAAATAATCTTCTAGTCACACCTCTTAAAAAGCACTTGTTCAAAATAAAGAACTGAAACTATTATTTATGTGTCTATTTTTTCTGCTTTTTGCTTGTTTCAAAATTCCTGATTTCATAAAAGCTGCCTTGTTACAAAATCTTATTGGTCTCATCAAAATAAACCATTTTTTAAAATTTCTTGAGATACCTGATTACAAAGCTGAAGCAGAAAATATTTTATTTCAAATTTCTATTTATATATCCATATATAACATTTATCCATTCATTCATTTAACTTAAGCAATACATTTATATAAAACCATCCATGGGCTATGCCATGTAACATGCAAAGATCACTTGGATAGTGACTTTAGCAAGGATATACCCTCACTTGATATCAAGGGTTAGTATGCAACATTGTATTTTATTTTCTCTGGTTGTTTCCTCTAAGCAGGACTTGACTATTAATTTCTCCACACATTTCATATACATACCTGGGTAAAAAGAAAAGTTGTTTTTTTTTAATTCTACTTCAATAAACTAAGTATAATTCCAAATGCATATTGTGTGTTAATCCAGGAATCAGATGCCTTTTGCTACTAAAGGAATGAGATCAGACCCCAAGAAACTTCAGGCTTTCCATTGGAACTGCCTTTATATGGTAAAGGTATTTTACTGCCTTGGGAAAATACTGTTATTAAACTCATAAAAGGGATTAGAAGTTTGAAAACACCTATCTTTTTTACATTTTGCATTGTCCAGTTTGATATGTACTTTTAAGATAAACTTTCAACAGAATTCATCACTAGCAATTATGAAACTTTTAATTTGTTGCTACTCAATTTCATTAATATTACTATTAAACTCTCCTCCCCCAAATAATCAATGCATAAGTTTATTGATAAATCTTACATTGTTTGCCGTCTTGTAATTTATTTTTATAAGTCATATTTTACAACTCTCAAAGTGAAAGATGTCTCTGATCCATGCTCTGTTTTCACTACACTAATATGTTTAAACTCCAAGGCATTAGTTATATATATCCACAGGCAGTTCTGAGGAGGGTGGTTTCCTCAAATTACTATAAATTTCAGTATGCCAGAACTGGAAGAGATCATGAGAAGTGTCATTCCTGATAGGTGTTTGTCCAACCTGTCCTCATGGACCCCAAAGAGAAGATTCCTTAGCAGTCACCTCCTTCTTTGTCTATCACTGGTAATGAGCAGCACACAGTAGTGCATGGAGCAGGATTACTAAAAGATTACTGACAGATTCTACCTCTCCTTAGTTTGATGGCCCTGGTTAGTTTCCTGGAGCCCATAATTATCATGCATCTGGAGGCATGCTGTTGACAAAAGCACTCAGTCTCCAAATATTGCCGATGTGCAGTTTATGTGTCTGCTCTGTCCCAGACACCACAATGGGAGATAGCTTTTCTCATGTGAGCATGTGGAAAAAGAAAAAAGTCTAAGTATTTTGAAACCTATTTTCCTGATAATTTCAAGTTTCTGCTCTTTTTAAATAATGATACAGTCTTCTAAGTACTTCCACAGTCATGATATAAAAATAAAAAAAGAAATTAAAATCTTCCATAGCTGCCAACTGCATATGGCTTCTCACTTGCAAATTCCCTTGACTAGTAGCTTTGTCACTGTGCAGGTTATAAGTAGACACCTGAAAAAGGAGAACAAGAAAGAATATTCTTTACTGTTTCCAGAATATTTTTCCAAGACCATAATTATTAATAAACTCTGGGACCTGTAGACCAGGGGAATATCTTACATTTGGGGTTAATAATGTTGCTTCTATTCCAGGACCAATACAATGACATTTCATTTTTGAGAATATGCAGTTCAAAAAAATATCAAGTTTGCATAATCTTTGATAATTTCTCCTGGCTTTGCACTGTGATATCTTGTGGGCATGTCACCAACATCATTCAGTTTACCTAAACTCTGCAAAAAACTTAAGCAATCAAGAGGAATTGGAGTACAGTCAAGCCACAGAAGATCATATTTCCTGGTGGAGTCACACCCAATAAGTCTGCAGCACTCAATATTTTAACAACCCTGTTAGTGCTACTAATTCAAAGGCAATTCTAACTATAGTACAACTTAAAGACAACGGCAAAAAATATTTCGGTAACAAAAAATGAGACATTTATTCAGGATAATTTCATATACTACAATTTTAATGGTCTAATTTTAGATCTAAGTCAATTAATTAGCCACTATTATTAAAATAATAATATATATCCACTTAGATAAAATAATTAACACTCTTCTTTTTCTAGGAAGTTTACTGCACCAATGAATTGAGTAACGGAAGAGCTGGTGTCATAAATGAGAACACTGAGAGGGAAAGTCTAACACCAAAATAAAAAAGCAAGTTCCATACTTGCTTCCTTCAAAAATGGTAAAGTGTATTTAATTTTTTATCATAAGAAATTTTCCCCTTCTACTAATTCTTTTCAAAATGCAATACAGTCAGCACATGGCAGTGGATTGGTAGAAGTGCTGAGGTGCAGGACCACAGCAGATATGGAATGAGTGGTGCACACCATGTATTGTGCCTGCATCTAGAAGTCATCAAATGGAGAAAATGAGGGATTCTGAGAACAAACAGCGTAGTTGTGCTTGATGTTTCCCAGGAGACAGAAGCCTTTGTTCTGCCTCTCCATCCTCCAGTTGGGACTGACAGGAGGAGGCCTGGTCCCTGATTTTTATCCTGCCCCCTTTCTGAGAACACATATGGAAAAGGTGTTCATGTGCTAAAATATCCCTCTGTTCAGTCTGCTGATGTGTCCACCATGATATAAACCAGTTATTTTACAGAAACATAAGCCCAGGAATATTTATCTTCACATTAGCCACTGTTACACACTGCTTAGCAATCTGAACATCTTCAGTGCTGTGCTGGTTTTGGCTGGGGTAGAGTGGCTGTATTTTGGATTTGAGCTGGACAAAGGGTTGATAATGCAGAACTGGTTTTGTTACTGCTGAGCAAGGCTCTGTTATTACACAGAGCCAAGGCCCCTGCAGCTTTTCCTACTGCCACACTGATGAGGAAATTGGGATTGCATGGGAGACTGGGAGGAAACACAGCCAGGACAGGTGACCAAAGGGATATTCCAGACAAAATTACATCATGCTCAGTAAATAAAGCGGGGAGAGGAAGGAAGGGAAGAGGGGGTTTTTGGAGTGACAGCATTTGTCTTCCCAAATGCCCAGCTCTCCTGGAGGTGGCTGAATACCTGCCTGCCCATGGGAAGCAGTAAATTAATTCCTCCTTTTGCTTCAATTTTATGCACAGCTTTTGCTTTCCCTATTAAACAGTCTTTATCTCTACACATGGGTTCTCTAGCTTTTAACTTCTGATTCTTTCCTCAGTCCTGCTGGTGGAGGAGTGAGTGAGAGGTAATTGATTGTTGGCTAGGATTAAACCACGACAAATGTAAAAGCAAAATGATAGAAAGCATGATCTTTAGGACCCTCAGAACCCATGGAGAAAGGGTAGTGTATTGATCTCAGTATGTTATTCAGAAGGAAATAAAGGTGCTGAAGAAGAAAGCTGAAAGACTGTGTTAATGCTGCTACAGGTGAAGTAACAGGGAAGTAAAGGGATAAAATTCATATTCCATGCCTTGATAAGCAACAAGAGATGAAATATATTCTATCAGTCTCATCACTCCTAGCTCTTAGAACCTTCCACCATTTCCAGTAGCTTCCTTCATAGCACAGATTACCTTACTGTCCTACATCTCTGCTTGTTCAGCATTTCCAAACTAATGTGTTTGACCAGACAAACCTTTGTTCCACTTCGTACTCAAGCTTTGCCTAATATCCAGAGTTCTGACCCATTGTTAATAGGTGTGTGAAAGTTGAAGTTAGATAAAAGGACAGTAGAAAATTTTGGTAAGGGTGCAAATCTTGAAAAGTCAGCCATAGACACTAAATAATTTGTACCATATCACAAACAAACTGAAGCCATTATGTAGAAAGATGCTTCCACAGACCCAGCCCTGGTTTCCAGGGCAGGCAGTAAATGTCTGTAGCTGCACTCAAGCCATTCTGATCTGTGCCCCATGCACTGTTACATTTTTTCCACATAAACCCCACCAGGCTGCAGCTAGGCCAATTGCTTGTCAGTCCCCACTTTCTTTGGAAAAGCTTTCTGCCTGTGGGGAACACAGTAGGCAGCAGCTTTTTCAAAGTCAGTGAGATTCAAATGATTCTGGTTTGTCTTGATTTTCCAACAGGAGCATTCTGATTAGAAAAAGTCAAAACAGTTTCTTGCCTATGCCACTGAAACAAGTGTTCAAGGGAGTTAAAAAATTCTAATAAGCAAAACCAATAAATATTTAATAATAAATATGAAGGAAAAGGAATTTTCTTTGTGTAGTGACTTTGGATGCTTGAGTCATGTCTTATATATAGAGCCTGAAAAAAGTGTCATTGCAGAAGACCACAGAAGGAACCCTTGCTGTGAACCTCTTGGAGGTTTCCTGGAGCCAGGCTGTTGTCAGAAAAGTGATAATGCTAAAAAACAACACAGAAACACTGAGGAGAGTCTGGAGAGGAAACTATAATGATCCAGAAGTAATTGAAAAAGAAAAATGGAGGATAAGTCAGAAGTGTACTAACATCCAAAATAACAGTTTTCCAGAGTCATTAGGTTGATCATTTTCAGAATTTTTTATTTAGAAGTTGTATAGAGACATTTTTATATGAAAAGTTGATAATTAGGAAAACATTATAAATCCATGAAATATAACAAGGAAAATAACAGTGAATTTACTTGTATATAATAATACAATATTATTTATATACACAGGTCATACATATCATAAGAGAGCCTGATAGTCTCTCAGTCTATATCAAAGAACTGCAGCTTTATACAAAGAAGAAATTGCCTTTTAACTGGAAACAAAACATGCTGGGAATCATTTTACAGTAAGAATAATTTTCTTAGTAAGGGAAAGAAAGACATGTAGTATTTACTGTCACTCATGCTTCATCCAAAACATCTTGATAAAAAATACATATTCCATGATTTAGGAGCCTGCCAGTTCATAAGCTGCCACAATGTTAAGTTTTTGTGGTTTTGCACTGATGTTTTTAAACAAGTAGCTGTGTCATAAGTGATAATCCAGGAAACCCAGACTGTTTCTCTTTGTTTGTTTATTTTTTATGTTATAAGTTAGACTCAATATAATCCTGTCTTTGTGCCGTCAACTTCATCAGACAATCATAGATCATAATGCAGTATTCAGTGCCACAGTTTGCACTGAGGATTAATGCTTTCAGTATCCTGAGACAAAACAATGGTTGAATGGAAATTCTCTTTACATTTTACTTTTTTGTCTGAGGGAGGGTGACTGCAGTCACTTCTGTTTAAAATTCTAAACCAGGCCTTTAAAATCAAGATAGAAGGGGAAAGGTGTTACATCATTTAACCAAATACCATATATTTTCCCCTGCAAAAAAAGCATTTGGCTTTATCTACTGAACTCTTAGCTCTGATAGTAGCTGTCTTGGCATTGTGCCTGTCATAAGGAAAAAGAGAGGGAAAGACGAATAGAAAGTAAAAAAGAAAGGAAATTAAAGTGGGGGGAGGGACATGGCAAGAAAAGAGAAAAGAGAAAAAGAAAGAGAGAGAAAAAAGAAAAATAACACAAAGAGAAAGATGAAAAAGAATAAATATTTGTAAATGTTTTAGACATGTAGTTTATGCATTGGTGAATGGTTCTTTATACATTATATTTATGGGATATTTGGTTTGTTTTGTGATTTTGTTTCAACTTTTAAGGAGTGCCGTTAATGTGATTAATTAACAAGAATTTATTGGCTAAAAAATCCACACAGCCAAACATGTGTGATTTTTTAAATTTATTTTTTCAGGTGAAACTATAAAATAGGGTCCTAATTAAGCCCTGCTGTTTCCTGAGATTTTGTGTGCACTACGCTGGGAAGGAAAGTTACATGGAACTTTACTTGATCATGGAAGAAAAATCTGGAGAGTAAATTCAAGCATTCTATTCAGTTTTTAAATATAGTCTTCACTTGAAGGCTACAGTGAATTTATGCCTGTGTTAAACATTAAAGCTCTGTTATGGGGCCAAATAAGGGGAAAGCTTAAATCAGCTCAAACATCACGAGGGCGAAACTTCAGCACCACTGCAGCAGACACCACTAGCACTTCTGCATTTGCTCTGAAATGCTGTGACTGATCACAGAGTTTGTTATTATGGCATTCTATTACGTACATTGTCTTCCCATTACTTTGCTAAATTGGGAAGCTTATTTTCTATAATGTAAAACAATTTGTAATAAACATAATGTGTTATAAAAGGGATTTGAAGCTTTGGAATTTGCTTTGCCGGGTACTGAAACCATGCTATATTCCACTGAGATCTTAACCCACTTCAAAGGGAAGATCTTTATAAAATCTGGGGAGAATATTTAGCACAATCGATGATTTGCACAAATTTCTGACAGAATCTGGGTTTGTGTCTCTTGTGAGGTATAGTTAAGACAGATGTACAATCACAAACATAGGAACCCTGTGATAAAGCACTACCACTTTAACAAAGAGCCATAAATTATCATGGAATCCACAGAAAATGATAAGCAGAGATTCTAGAATTGCATAGAACTTTTTTTTTTTCAGTTGAGGAAGAAATTATTATATTCCATGTTAGTAAAGGGTTCAGCTTCAATTCACATGTGTGTACTTTTAAAAAATAGGCTCACCAACAAAATTTTTAAATAGATCTTTTAATGTAAATAGTAAAACATTCTTGTTGACATTTTTAGCTGTAAATCCTCTGTCAGTTATTTTTCACTGAAATATAGAAAAGGAGTCTGGATGAAAATAAATTGTGTACATGCAAATGTCCTTTTATATAAATTCTTCTACAGGTGAATCCCCGACTCTTAAATGGTTTGGGTTAGAAAAAGTGACCATGGTATGTGTTATTTGCACACCATTGCCTTTCTCATTCCTCTTGCCCCATACATATCATATTTTGGTAAAATGTAAGTTATTTCCATTTTCTTTCATGTCTTTATTTCCATTTTATCTCTTCTACACAGAACTTCTAGATGCAGATTATGTCCAGGATGCAGCTTTTGGCTTGGAAAGAAACAGTCATAGGACTTCATATAGGCATTCATACCCTTCATTTTAAATTTTTTTTAATGCCTTTATACCTGACATGACCTGATGTAATCTAGGCAAGTGCCATTCCTCTAAAATGGGCTTTGAAACAAGACTTCATTAAGGTACCTCCCATTGTTCATAGTCCTCTTTAGGCACCAAGGTAAGCTGCAAGAATCCCACCCCTTGACTTTTCAAGTGTGTCATGCAAAGTGCTGCCATCTTCCCTCAACTTGGTGAATGGGACTCGTACAAGAGCACATCACTGAACAATAGCGCTGTGACAGCCAGACACCCTCCTCCACAATGGCAAGCCTTGACAAAAATCTTTGCTGACCTCCTTCAGCACAGTCAAACTTGCCTTGTCATGGTAGCCATGTCAATGAAAGACATATTCCAATGAATAAAACATTAGGATGTACCTAGCCCATCCAGCTGCACTGGTGAAGCACACAAACTGCTTTTGCTGGAAGTGATATTTGTAGCACACGAAAAAACATTGAAGAAATTATTTTTCAGTGGGTTCCTGAAATCTCTCGGCTATTTGCATCAGTCTTTTAGCAGCAAGCTTTTATAATGACATAGAAAGGCATTTTGCACACCAAATGTACTTCAGAAACAAAATCCAACTTTTAAAATATTTTTCCAGTTGTCTTGTCTACAAAAAGCCTTCAATGACTGAGAAGGATGTTTTTTGCAGAGGTTTTTCCCCCCTTCTCAGCAGGTTTTAGGCCTTGGGGTATTGGTATCCAAGTAGTTAAAACTACATCAGCACTAATAGCTATGAGCTCATCTTGTATAAGCACATTTTTAGTTAAACACCGCAATCTTGGAAAAAAATGTTAGTGTGCTTAAACAGCCTGGCTCAGAATAGTTCACAATATGACGCATACCACAGGAAATAAAGTGGTATGAGGCACCTACAAAATATTTTTCAAACAAGTCATTGAAGCTGTAAGCCCCATGCCTCAGCTTTAGGAAGTCACTTATTAAGAATCAACACCAGCCGTGCCAAGCTAAGCTCTTGCTCTTGGTGATTTTCCAATTGAATATTCAGGGCCCTGTCTCGGTCTTGTTTTCAGGGAAGTACATGCCTGGAATGTTAGCAAGCTATTTGCTGGAAAAAATGCCCACAACAGGCCCAATGTTGATCACATTAATGCATTTGAGTGGGTATAGAGTGCAAATGATTGAAAGTGCTTCCAGATCTTGGTTGCCGGGGACAAAGCAGGCTCTGTTCTCTGATCTGATGGTCATTTTTTTCAGCGGAGGATGTGGTGCAGGAAGAGGGAGCAGTGCCAATCTCTGTCTAATGGCTCCAAACAGGGCCTGGGCCTGGCTCTTTGGATGCTGATGAGTGGGAAATGAAACACAGATGGGTCAGATGGGTAAGGAGAGGGGGGATTACAGGTCAGGCCAAAGAGTTGGAATAAATTAAGTGCTTATGAGGTACAGAATGGCACATTGTTAAAGCAAACGGACAGGGAAAAAACATTTCGGCATTGTTAGGCACAGCGTGCAGAAAAAACATCCCTTCTTCCCAGACCCCTTTCACATATCACACCCTCATTGGGATTACCGCCTGCTTGATGTATGAATTGCTTTCTTTAACGTGGGTGCTGCGAGGCTGTGGTGCTCTGCAGTACCTGAGAGGAGGTAATTTTCCAGTAAACACTTCAGATGTCATTTACTGGGAGGAATACTTTGGCTCATGCTCCTGATCATGAGATAGGCAGCTTCCTTAACCCCCGAGAGATTTCCAGCAAAAGAGTAGGTAACCACATACATATACTCTGGGGAAATCAGGTGACAGAAGGAGTATTTCATGCATTCTTAGAATGCTGAGTCCATGTTTGTGCTTATTGCTTTCAAATCTTTGCATCTGTATGAAAGAAAATTATTTGGGTTAAAGGAACATTTCTAAAGGATTCTGGTTAAGAAATAAAACTGAGGGATTTTCCTGGAAATATGCAACAGCAATTTTTCCTCTTATACAAAAGAAACTCCCTCAGCACACTGATATAAAAATGTTTTTATTAAGTAATATGGACAGAGGTTTACTGTACTTATTTCTGGCATCTCTATTCCATACATAATAACCAAAAATGCATTGCCGAATTCCCAAACTCTCCACTGACTTGCACAGATGTAGAGTTACAGATTTGAAAACCATCACATTAATAAAACTTGAAAGAGAAAACCATACTCATGACTTTAAACTAAGTTTTCACCAGCTATTTTTCTTCAGTCCTCAAGTCCATACCTATGAGTATTTAATCCTCCTGCAAAGATGATTAAGTAGGACAGGTAAAATAAATTCTGGTCCTTCCACACAGCATGGCTAGAAATCAGGTGAGAGTCATCACAATGTGTTACATGTGCGTATCAAAATTGAGATCAAAGTTATAAATGTCCGTGCTAGCAAAAGAATGGCTAAAAGAAATCCTGAGCAACATGTAAGTAACCTCCTAAGTCCTTTTAGGCACAGAAAACCAGTTATCTCTTGAGCAGCACAAATAGCTGGATTACACATCTTCCCCTCTTCCATCAGTTTTCACACCATGATCCACCTGAGGTGCTACTCATTGGTGGCACCTCAGAATTTCCCATTATCTCTTTTCCTGCCTTCCTCCATCCCAGATGATAGCACAAGCCTCTGTTCTACGTGTGCTGATGAGAGAGATATAAGACACGTATGGAGAGGCCAGTTGGCATGCCAGAGCAGATACTGTGGAGTTCACAGCTTTTTCATGGGTAGAAGCACTGATGGGAGGAAAAGATATTAGACCATCAGGAGTGTTTGACCTTTAATCATCCATTGATCATTAGAAAACTTGAGTGAACCTTGTATTTTTAAGGAAATGCTTTATTGAATTTTGTTGAGGCTGATTGCAAGAGGTATTGTGAGTGGAGCATCAGGAGATCTAAAGAAACAGATAAAGTGATGGTCAGAATTTTGCACGAAATAATGCCCAGAGTGATTAAGGCAATAGAAATAGAAATAATAGAGGAAGAAAAAGAAGATACACAACAAGTTCTCAAAAGTAAAAATAGAAATACAATTATAAGAAATGGTCTTCATATAACAAAAAAACCCAACAGTCTTCGGGAGGAAGAGGAGGGAAAGGCAGAGCATGGCAACATTCAGATGAGAAACTTTCCTGAAAGGTAGCCTGCCAGAGGAACAAGGTAGATAATTTTTAAAAATTGTTTTCTGAATTTCTCTGCTCCTTCCTGATCAAGAGGGGGGGCTTACATACGGTAGGAAGAAGAGCAGAGTAGGCACCAGACCCGTCTGAAAGACTGGTGTTTACACAGTCAGAAGGGAATCGGGAGAGCTCAGGCTGGAATGCAGCATGCCTTGTGCTCCTATACAGTACCACACTGTCTGAGCTCTGCAGTGTTTCTCACAGCCAATGGGAGTAATTTCCTCTCCTTTTAGTTACAGTCCTGAGCAAGTGGCAAGGCATACAGCAAGACAACATGCAAACCCACGGATATTGTCTTTCAAATTTCTGTTCAGTCTAGATAGGTCTTTTCTAAATAACTGCAGTTAGCCTTTTCTTCACCCAAACTCTCTAATTTAAAGAAGCATTTCCAGTGGTTGCAGTTGTAGTTCAGACTGAAAGGAGATTCAATTTTACAAAAAAAAAAATTATAGAGTGAAGGGACTACATCATATTTGAAAAGAATAAAAATGTGAGAGTTAATTCAAAGCATGAGCCATTGCAACCCCTATTAGTAAGACACTTATACAACTTGCTTGCCTGACCCTGACCCTCTGACATCCCCATAAGTCATCACCTAGTACAGGGTGAACAGCTTTGCTGAACAACCCTGGTTGTGGTTATGCCCTGTCCATGCAGGACACATCCTTGGGCTTGGCTGTCTTTCAAGGCAGAACAGGCAGAAGTGTCCATCCAGGTTGTCTTGCAGAAAGAACACTCAGAAAGGTAAGTGTGGACTATAAGCAATTAAAAATTACAGAAGTTAAATTAGGATCAGAAGAGCCCTAAGGCAGTGTAGACATAAGTACTGTGATCCTGGAAAAGGTAAAATGTGCCCTTGTGATCCTACAAAAGAAATTTCGGCAATGAGAGGTCCCTCAGAACAGCATAGCATTCAGCGGTGGCCGTCAGAATTACAGTGAAGGAAAGTGAGACCATTTTGTATGGCTGAAAAAACAGCCTGGGCATTGAAAAAGAAACACTTTCCACCTTGCTTCAATATCTCCAACCTGCCTGTTCCTCCAGCACATGAAGACTTTTCTAGGACGAAACATGACTGAATTCTTCCTCACCTTTGAGGACAAAGTTTTCCTTACTGAGCAGGAAAGCTCAGTGTAGAAGGTAACCCACATCAGAGCTAAATTTGTCTCCTGCTCAGAAGCACCTCTTGGTTTAACAATAAATGACACTGTTTATTATTAGACAAAACATTATATCTCATTAGGAAGCTGCTGTAATGTCACTCTCAGGGTATTTTATAAAACCTTTCCAGTGGTTTAAAATGCTGTTAAGTAACCTACACCTCAGAAATTAAAAAAAAGCTTTCCATCTTCCAGAGCAAATGTAGATTTTAGCTCTAGTATTTATTTATGATGAATTCATGATATTAAATAGCCAACTCCTAAATGACTCACTAAGATAATGAGAGGTATTAGGTACTTAGGGTGATGGAGCCACTTAGGTAATGAAATGAAAGAACCTAGATGGAAAAATAGATCTGATTCTCAAAACTAGTGGTTTGTGAGGAGTGTTTGTCTAAATAAGAAGGGTAACTCAGTATGTAAAAACAGCACTGGAAAGGGAATTTGGTCCAACTTATGCAAAAAGCCTCACTCTTCAGTATTTGCTAATTCTCAACCCTGCCTCCCTGGCCTTTACTTTTAGAACAAGGCTTCTTTAACTCCTGCTGATGCAATAACTAAAAGCAGGGCTCAGCCCTCAATGTCTGGTGTTAAACTGGTGCTGTGCTGCTAATGTGCTCCATTGTATGGCACTGCAGAGAGTAAAGCCCTCATGCAGTAAGCAGCCTTATAGGAAATGATTCCATTATCTGATACATGTCACAGAGGATTTCCTCCTATGTGAAACACTGACACAAATTGCTGAGCTACAAGATTTATCCATTTACTATGCCACATTTTTCAAAGGATTTTACCTTCTTGCACACAGACATTACCATACAAACCTATTTCTGTACAAAGAAAATTAATTTTAAAATATAAAAAATTCAGTATATCACTTAATCTGTCAAGAAGTGTTTTTCCTAGAGTTTTGTGAGTTTTGTGAAGCAGATTTGGTTGAATACAGTACAATATGACCTTTGGAATAAAATGAAAAGCCTGTGGGACAATACCAGATTTTGGCAGGATACAAAATTGTGGCTTTTCAGTTTTCACTTCAGCCACTGGCCATGCGCCACACCACAGCCTTGCTCTAACAGTGTAACTCACACCACAGCCATCATCATCCCATGTCCTGAGTGCCCCATACCAACCACCACTTACTCTGAAGTAAAGCTCTACCTGTCATCTCTTGCTGCACATTCCTCATAGAATAATAATAGAGCTATACTGAATGTACAAGTTGTAGATGCCTCTGAAATATTCATGTAGTTCCACTTTTGCATCCTGTATGCAGGATTTCTGTTTCCAGTGTGTCTTTTAATTTTTGGTTATGGTTTTGCTGGATAGATTGTCTATTGCAGAATATGAACGAAGAAAAAAACCCCAAACTATTTCATACTTATAAGGATTAATTTGACTTCTTACCATGTTCATCTGGGTAACTGGCAAATCATGAAAATATCACCCCAAAGTTCTGAATCTAGCACTCACTACAGAAGCACAGAAAACCTATCCTTAGAAATTCCTAATAATTTTTGATCTCAAAATTAGACAACTATTCCACATAACATACTCTGTTTCTGCCTGCTACTTTTCTCTAAACTTCTGACTCATAACTTTTAGGGAATTCTGAATTACTGTGGACCAAGTTCTGAGGATCTTACTCAGTTTTTACTCAGATACAACTCAGATAATTTCCCTTGGAAGGACAAGAGCTAGCCATCTTATGTTAAATCAGAATGAAAATTATGGGATTTTCCTGGAGTTACTAACTTATTTTTCCCTTTCTCATTGTGGTACATTGCTCTAGGTACATAGAAGAGGTTAGAGTTCTAAGGTATATGCAGTTTTGAGAAAAAGTACTCAGTAAGAAAGTTAAAAAAATTTTCAGAATCTCAGGCTTTCTGGAAGTGAAGTTTTCTTCCCTTTCTGGTTTATGTGAGTACCAGGAACCCAGAGGGCTGCAGACAGCTCATGAAGACCTGCAGCTTGAGAAAAGAGCAGCTGCCAGTTATTGACTTCAGGATTTGCTAGGAATACCTGAAGATCCATTATTTTCCTCACCAGACAAAATCTATCAATCAGCTTGAAAAACAGTGGGAAAAAGGGATCAGGTAGGAGTTTGTTCTTCCAATGCCACATTCAGAATATTTAGTCTTTTCTCACACTTTGCTGAAGATGATACATGTAACTGTTGGCTTGTCTACATTTTCTAACAAATTAATTCCAGAAAATTAATCAGCTGTTGAATAACTAAAGGAAGTAGTGGATATGAGTCCAGCATCTATCTGGTGTACTGGCATCACATGAGAAAGATGTGCAAGCAGATGAGTTTTGAGATGATGAAGAAAAAACAAATAAAGTTTTTTGTCTTAATATTGCAGAATAAAATGATGAACTCAAAACCTTTACTTCTGGCAGAAGGTACTCATGAAAATCATTGGAGAGATTCCAACAGGGAGGAAGGCTGAAGCTCAAGGTGCAAAATAAATACAAATCAAAGATATGACCAGATAGCAAGGGATTTTCTCCCTGTGATACATTTTCAGAAATGTTAATTATTAATATTGGAGAATAATAATGGATCATTGAGGTTGCAGTACCAGAGGGATCAGGAGTCCGTGAACAATTCTGTCACGATTGATCATATTCTGAAATGTGGCAAAGCTAATTGTTGTTTCTCATATGGCCGAAAAAAGGGCAGCAGCAGCAGTGAGCCCCACTGTCAGTTGTGTAGTAACAGTTTTATGCCAGAAAACTTTCAGTAAAGTTTAGTTGCATTGGTATAAAACCTGTGTGAATTGTTGAAAGCCATGCCTGATGTATCTTCCTCTCTTGCTTGATAATCAGTATTAGCAAGGTTTTCCAGACTTTGTAGTGCCTGTAGAAGATGCTTTTCTTGGACCACTCTTGGGCTGCACAGGATCACTGCAGAGGAGGAGGGGAGAGGCTGTTCAGATCCACCCCAAGGCCTGAACTCTGTTCCCTAGTCAACACCATGCTCTGATTTACAATCTGATCCAAAAATCTTACCTACAGTGCAGCTATATCAACACCTGCATCCTGGGAAAACGAATGCTTTTTAAGGTGAGATTGTTGGGTACAAATAAGCTGCAAAGTATAAAGCTGGCTCAGAGCCAGGCCCAACAAAAGGCATTGGGCACAGCAATGCTCAGTGTTGTTGGTTTCAGAATTAACTATTAAAAGGATCATTAAAATGACATGTAAAATCAGCCTATTACTGTGAGGTGCTAAGTGCTTCCATTGAAATGCTTTAAGGGAGCTGAGCCTTCTCTGCATCTTATAAGATTAGACCCATATTTTCCAAAAATGTGATGAAATTGTGCAATTTTTTTTTACATCTTGACAAATCAGTTTCCTGAATGAATGTTGAGTTCACAAAAGGGACAGCACATGTTGCATGCCAATAAAAAAAATTTACTAGCCATTTTTCTTTTTCAGCTGATGTGTATGGTGTGCTGTGAACACCAAAATTAATGTTAATTTATTTATCATTAAAAATAAGGAAATGAGGCAAAGCAGCAAGAAGTCTGGAAAGTGTGAAAGTATGTTCTGTATTCATTACTCACTACAGAAAGAAAGATACAGAAAGGTACTATTTTTGTTTCACTCGATAATCTCAAAGGGACACCAAATAAATTGAGGGTGACTGAACTATTAAAATTGCTTATTTAATGACTCCTCTCTTACTAGGGGAAAAACTTTTCAGTCTGTTTAGACTGAAACAATCTTGGTGGAAAAAATCTGGTCCCATAGATTTGTTTTGGCGCCAGTTATAAATCCCTCTGCCTCAGCTGCTTCATTTTGATCTCATTTAGTTATATTTCCATCAAGACAAACATGGCAACTTCAGTGGCCACCATCTGTAGATATAGCAGAGATTAAAAGGTAATTGTCCTCATATGAAAAACTATTTCAGGCTCAATGGTTGCCTATCAGATAGGTATATAACTATGTTTGGTTTCTACCAAAATTCCAGTAGTGATTGTACCCCTAAAGTAGACAGTCATTCAAATTTTTCTCTCCTTAGGGAAATACTTTGGTCTCTTTGTACAAACAAAATGCCTAACCTGTCTTGGAAGAAGGATCTGGAGCGCCTTACAGAGATGCTAATACAGGATGGAAGGAAGATTGCTGTGGAGTGACTAAAGACAAGGAGGAGACCAGCTGGATTTTTAGAACAGGAGAAGGCAATGAAAGGGACCCTAGGAAAGAGGGAGATACTTTTCTAGTACCTGAAGTGGGGTTTTACTTCTGGCTAAATTGGTGCATAATTTTTCTCTGTATTTGGGGAATAGATGACTCCTAGCTCAAGTTTTGTTTTATAAATGTACTGTAATCTCAGCAATTATTATATCTTGTACTTATTTTATGCTTAGAAAAATTAGATCAGTTATTTCAGTCCCAAACATGACTGCTAGACTTTCATTAGCCAAAGAACATGGATTTTACTAGGTGCTTACTAATAAGAGGACTGAGTAGTTCTACCAAAAGGTCAAACAAGACAAAATATTTAATATGCTTCTATTCATATGCTGCTTTTCTCAACCTGTGAAATCAGAAAGTGAAAGAGTTTTTCATATTGCTGCAATTACTATAATCACTGTTAGAGTTTATCTTTTCAAGTGCAGCCAGATTATCTCTTCAATTATAACAATTAATTTGAATACAGTATATAGTGTCAGCTTTCGAGATTAAAGTGAATGGAATTTTAAACTTCAAAAATTTTCCAAACTAGAAAGACAGGATAAAAATACAACATCAAAATCTGAGAAAGTTAGTAAAATTTAGTTTAGTAGGAAATATCTTATTACCAGAGAGAGGTTTAAAATTGCTACAGAAAAATAGAAGTGCAGGAGCCATTTATCTTTTGAAAAATACGTCATAGTCGGTAGTCATGAAAAAGATGATTTATTGCAGGATTCTATGCCTAAGTTTTAGATGTTTAACTGCAAGTTTGTGCTTATGTGCTTTTCCAAATAGAAGTGTATTTAATCAAGTGCTTAAGTTAAGAATTGAACTAGTGCATTGAAGGTCTAAGAGGACACCTCTCAAGCCTGGATTTATCTATCTGCTTTCAACCACTTAGCAGAGACATACCTAAAATAGGAGCCTTGTCATCTTTCTGGGAGATTTATTGAATATAGATGGAGTTTAGGGAGAAGTAGCCTTCACAGTTAAATTCTTAGGTTCAGTGGGATGAATCCAGCTCAGTCCTGAAGTGAACCTAATCTAAATAAATGTTCTTTTTGCTTTCAAGCTGCCCCATTAGGAAATGTGGGAGAGGACCAAATTCACAGTACAACATGAAATCACCTAAACATATGAAAACAGCAGAATGATGATGCCGTCACCAACACTTAAATATTTGTCTGGAATATGAGAAAAGAGGAATAAAAAATTCTGCCCGAGGGGATTCAAAACTTCCTGCTTTTTTGTTTCTCAGATCATGGTCTCAGCCACAGCAGTAAAGGCCATGGCAAGCCAGGATAAGACCACAACACATTCTTCCTCATGAAGATATGTCATTGCTCAAAGAAGAATTTAATGTTTATAGGTCAAAGAGAAAACAAGGAGATGTCTTGTTTTTGAGTTGCTCTGTGATTACAGCAGTCATCTATAAAAGAAGCTGTAAGTTCTCATCCTTGCTGACCGTGCTCATTTTGCTTTTTAAAACTTAGTGAGATTTTAATGGGAAATTAGTCTATCTCTAGTAGAAATGGAAGTGCTGATGTCCTGGTTCATGCATTCACTGCAATTGTTGCTCACAAGTTGTACATTTTTTTAATAGCACCATGTAACAAAAGGGTTTGTACCTAAGTGTGACTTAACTACCTACATATAAAACTAGGAAATTAAAATTCCTGAAAGCTGTAAATGGAAATTTTCACATTTGACTTGGCTTGAGTTAAATGCTACAGCTCTTGTAAATCTGTTCACTGATTATCGTATGGGTATCACATGTTAAAGAAATAAGAACTTATCAGAATGCACCATGTGAATGTTGGCACAGTGCAGAGTCAGAACCTGTGTCAAACCTGCAGCACCCTGGAAAATTGGGATGTAGCTGGATCAAGTTGAAACAGACCACTCATTCTGTGTCTCTGAGATACAAGTGACAGTCAAGACAATGAAATTCAGAAAACAATCTTTTTTTCACAACAGATGGTTCTGAATGGTTTTCAGTCAGCTAAGGTAATTAGAAACCTAAGATTCACAGAGAAACATGTATCTCATCTAAGAGATGACACAGGAGGAGGGAAAAACCAACAGAGCAATTTGTGACTGATCTGAGACTAAAAAGCTTGCAATATTAGCTGGCAACTCCCTGATAGAAAACAGGTCACAGGAACATGGAGGAAAGGGGGGGTGGAATAAAAAAGCATGATGCATATGATGAAACTAGAAATCATTATTACCGAAACAGCTGGCATTCGACAGGCAACAAAAGCTTTAACTTCAGAATGAAATTTCCTGGAGACATTGCCTGATACTTTACTGAGAGGTTTCAAACCATTGTAGGAAGAAGAAGCAAGAACAGAAAAATTGCTGAATGAGCCAAAAAATCAACAGCTTGTAAACAAATGAAAGATCCTCTTACCCTGAAACACATGATGATGTTTATTGCTCTGGGAGTAACAAAAAATAACTACTAGTGTATATTTATTTGCTAGTCATTTAGATTAAAAAAGAGAGAAATCTCTGCCTGTTTTAAGCTCTGAAGATTATCTATCTATCTATCTATCTATCTATCTATCTATCTATCTATCTATCTATCTATCTATCTGCCTATCTATAAAATGTGGCAACTTTCCTCTGCCTATGAGAGGAGACATATTGGGGAACACGGATAATGCCAAATAGCTTTCAACAGGGGGCCCTAAGAAAAACAGAAGATATTTGTTCACACTCAACAGTCCCTTTGAGAAATATTGTTTCTGCGAACTACTATTTGGGTTCTTTCCAGCCCCTGAGGGGTTTGACTGTAAAATATAACATTTTTGTTGGTAGGAGGATACAAAAGACTATAAACATGATGTTTAACTATGAGAAGAAAAAGTTGTACTGCATAACCAGAAGCTTTGGAAAACAGGGATCAGCTGAGATGAATCTGAACAAGCAGAAATGTAGTTTCTATGTGAAGACAATAACAGGTGTGTAAGACAATAAGTGGTAGGTCACACCAGAGATGAGGTTTTCAATAGCAGGCATGTTTTATTAGATGTGAAATTGATACAAAATCATTTGAAAATATGATTCATGTATATACTCTTAGTCTAACAGCCTAAACTGAGTACCTGGGATTGTTATAGTAAAAAGTAATTCAACAGACATGAGAAACTGAAGAAAAGTAGCTCTGATCCTGAAATATCAGGACTTGATATGACATTAAATTCTTAGAAGATTCTGTAAATGGGTTGTTGACTTGGTCTTTATGGAGCAGCACAGCTGAATCTGGCAACCAGTGTTTTTTCCATCATAGATTCTAACAAAGAACAATTATTCATCTGCAGAATCTTTGGCCTTGATCAATGATGCAAAACTTTTCGTGCTTTTGTTCATGTGAGGGTTCTAGTAGCTTAAACTCTACAAAGTTGTTCTCAAAGCTAGAAAGCAGCCCAGAAACACCCACCCTTAAGGGAATATTCTTTCAGTTAGAAATGTCTGACTTGTACAGCAATCTGACAATCACCAGCATCCTTTCTAGAGGACTCAACAGAGGTGATGGAAGCAATGTTCATCAAAAAAATTGCTTATCCATCTGTTTATTTGAAAGTGTGCAATCTCTATTTGAAATTGAAAGAAGGTCATTGGTGATTTGACAGTATATAAAAGGCAATTATGGCAAAAGACACATGTCCTGTATCACAAAATATAGTTTAGTGTCTGGTCACACTTTGTGAAAAATAATGCTGTAATTGGGGGTAAAATGAACATGAACAAAAGTAGTGAGCAGTAGAGTGTCTTGCAATAATAAGAATTTGGCACTTTAAGAGAACCACACAGAAACAGTGGCATGTTTTCTACCTGTCTGAAAGGGGAAAATTTAGATACCTTGCAAATAATGATCCCAAAATTTGAGGCATAAGCCATGAAAGCAAAACATGAAGAGTAGTGCTATCTTCTGAATGCAATGATCTTGATTACTTGGGGACCCTCAGTGAGCCTTAACTGCATCACAGGGCAGCTGAACATCCTCAACTTTAATTATTTGATTGATTACTCATATGGTGCAATGGTGTATTAAGTAAAGTTTTTTTTCAAGTGATCTTATTCCACACCTTGACTTCACAGACACCAGGCCTTTTAAAGAGTGTGAGTAGGTTATACTGTGAAGTTCTCAACATTGGTTGGCAAAGACAGTCAGTCCAAGCACAGAAAAAATGGTTTTTATGAAACCTTCAAGTCAGAAATTTGGAACAGTGTTCACTGTGTATGAGTGGATAAAAAAAAATCTTTGTGTTTGGATCCTCTAGAGAGAGCAAAAATGAATTTATCTGCCTTTCAGTCCATGTACCATCTGCAACATACACTTATGAAATATATCATTTTGTGATTTCTAGGCTTGGGATGCAGTACCTGCCTGAACACCCTCTGGAGGGACAGAATGGTCTCTAGAAAGACTTTGTACAATGCCCTCTTTTCCATTAAAGGAATAGGATATGTAGCCCCAGAATACCCGGGTCGTACTGTGAGTTATGCAGGGTTAGTCTGAAGAGTTTGTCTGTTGGATCTGCCTTGTTTTAAAGATTAGACAGTATAATTTGTTTTGCTTGGGTCTTGTATGGGCAGTGGGAACACATCCCAGTAAAGGAAGTGCATGCTTCAATCAGGAAAGAAGGAATATGACTTGTAAGGGGAAACATTACCAAAAGCACAGGAGTGCCAAATCCTTAGTCAACTACTTTCTTCTCCTTGTTAAATATCACTGCAACAGAGCTAAGTGAAGGTGACAAATACTAACAGTTGTTTTGGTATAAACATAATTGCAGTTATAATAATTTTCATTTACTTGTTATCTATCACATTACAGCAAAATGTGTTCTTTGTGAACCAGGTGTTCACACAGGGAAAAGGAGGCAGAAAGTCTTGCAATTTAAGTATAAAAGTCATAATTTTTCAGATTTTATGCATTCTAAAACCTTCTACAAACAAACATAGCTAACACTATATCACAAATACTTTTATTTCCTCTCAGCATCATTTTACAGCTTTCAGCTTGTGGAAATATTTGTCCAAGTTTGGTTCCAATAGTCTTTCAGAAACTTTTTAATAGTCTAATGAAATCTCGAGAGGAGGGGTTGGTCAGGCTGTTACTCCAATCCATGTTTTTAAAAAACACCTTTTGTGTGGAATTTGCATGAATCCCTCCCCAGAGGTGCGGAATGCAATAAAGATAGGGACTACACCTTGCAGCACAGATCCGTGGGGCTGTATGAAAGGAGCTGCACAGTTACCAGCTGTCTGCTCCAGTCCCTTTCTGGAGAACAGCTGGAAATGCATTCTCCAGAGATTGCATCTGGCTGGATTCCTCTGCACTCAAATCCCATTGATCTGGTTCCGTCCTAGCCCTCTGTACTTGCAGTTCAAAGAACAGCGAGGTCTGTAAAGAAATTATTGCCATATTGTTCACTCGGCCACAGTGAGCAATATATAGGATTATAATTAGGAACACATTAAGGAAAACAGCTCAGTGGAGATAAGCTGTTTGACTGCATACGCTTTTTGATGAGGGCTTAGTGCCAATCCCAGAATAAAAAAGATTAAATGTTTGTTACCAATTCTTTTGAACTGCTGGCAGAACATGTGGTAAAGCATTTTTGATTCAAATTAAAAGCATCCTAGGATAAAAATAACCCTGTTCTGCTAGACCTTTCCAAGTGAAACCATTTGTAAGCTGATTTATTGTCTTTTCCTTCACCTCCTTCCACCAACATGATTAACATACGCATTTCTGACTCACGTGTAAGCCTAGACAGGTATTTGTCTTGTTACACATCTGTGGAACAAATGGCAATACAAATTGTAGACAGAGCAGATGTTGGTTTTCAAAGTCTCGGCAAATTGTATTTGACCAAGCACATAGATAAAAGTTTTATTTATCAAACAAGTTTTATTGTCTCTTTCCGGTGGAGACAGTTCTATAAGAAGTCAGCAGTCTGCAGGTGACAATATTGATGCAGAGCGCATGGTAGACAAAGCAGACAGGTTTATAATCAGGGAAAAACGTTTAGGAAGTGAAACACTACTAAAGAGGAAAGCAGATATCCACTAATATCCTTATGAAATGCTTATGACTGCATTTTGTGATGTCCATTTTTTTATATCTGGAAGATATTATTTTTAGAATTCTTTTTTCAGTCTCTAGAAGATTTTAAACTGCCACCAAATATTACAGAGAGACTGGAATTTGACAGATTCATGCTATGGAGTCTCCCACATAAAGACAGGTTTATGATGTTACTCCATGTAAATCACCAGGGCTGAGGGAAAGAGCTATGTTCTCACTCACATTCTCCTACACACAGAAATACCATTTTTACACTGCTTTTGAGCTCCATTTTTAGTGAGCTGCCTAAAGATATACAATTGAATAAGTACTGATTGCCTGGACCAAAAAATATGTGTAATAACATTAACAGAAATATCCTCAACAGACTGTTCAGCTCTGTTGAAGAAACAGAGGTTGGAAAAAAGTCAGGAAATTTCTAACAAGAAGATGGATTTAGGGGGCTAAAAACATAAAGTGATTTTACATTCAGAACATATTTCTTCTTTTGGGAAATCCATCCAAGTAATACTAAATGCTTTTAAGCAGTATTATTTTTACAACATGTGAAACTTCATGGAATTGCTTCAGTTCCCATCTATTTGGGATTTAGAGAATTTGTGCTGGGTCTAACATACCAGAGCAACACATTTGTACCCAGTGAGGAACAGTAATTTCTTACATGATGTAGTCAGGAGATGGCAGTCTGTTGTGAGGACAGACTTCCAGGAGGTTGCTGACCAAAATTGCCAACTGCTTTTGGCTAGGGGCATTCCCAGGTGGCATCTTTGTGGATAGACAAAAATGCCCTTCTGCTTAAAAGGGTTCCCATCCTTAAAAGGGTTCCCATCCTCCATAATAAGCTCTCAGCTCTTCGCCACATTTAAGACGTCTGTAAATCTTCTGCTTCCTAGTTTTGTCCCTGCTGCCTTGCCCTTTCCTCAAAGGTGACTCAATCTTAATTTTGACTGTATCTATATCTACTCTGACAGAATCAACTCTTACTCATCACTTTCTCAAGGAAAATCTAACTGAATTTGTTATGAGATTTCACTGAAAGGTGCAAAGGACTGCAGAAACTGACATGTATTTTCTGATATCTGCCGTTTTTTTGGAGATCACTGATTGAAAGTTGCAGTAGGTGACATGAAATTATTTTAAGATGTGAAATTAAATAAATGGGACTTAAATTGAACAGCAGACATTGACATTAGTGAAATATTTACTGTAGTACATGCTTATGGTAATCATATTCTACCTTCAGGCAAAAGCTTTTGTTACTGGCAGAGCAGTGTCAAACTCGGTGAGGAACTCAAGAGCAACAAAACAAGGTGTATCAGCCTGGGGTCTGGCCTGGGTCCCAACACAGAGAAGGCCTGCTTTGGTAGCAGAATTCAGGAATTAAGACCCATCTTACCATGAGCATCTGCAGTTCCTTGGCCAAGAGGCATTCTTTTGCCTGGAGGTGGGATCCTGATTCTTCATTTCCTGCTTCTGTCTTTTGAAATAAAAGTTTACCCACATACTTCCTTTGAAGGTATAATCAACCCATGCTGTAGTTCTTATCAAAAGTCTGTGTCTGCTGGGAAGTGTTAATAGAAAAAGTCATCCAGACTCACTGATTTGATTTACCTGGCAAACTAGTGTTATTCATGTTTTGGGGGATAGAAAGAGATGTAATGTGATTAGAAAGAAATGTAATAATAAAACATCCACATGCCATCTATCCAGTTGGATAGTAAAAGGATAAATGAAAATCAAATTCAGCAGTCTCTGGTACTGTGGCTGTAATGGCAACATTGCTGCAAGATGATGATAACATGGAAGTTTAGATGCTATGCTTGCAAAAAGGATTAAGAAATAAAAAACAGGGGGAAAAAAAAGGAAAGTGACTTCCTTAAGAAGGAAAATAATAACAGAGAAGAGAGCTAGCACTTACTCAGTGAAGGCCTTCAGAAAATTACAATTTTAGAATTATAGTTTAGAATGGAATTTTTTGTTTGAGAATTTTTTTAAAGCAAGTGAGGAGTAGCTTTAGAATGGTGAGTAGAACAAAAATTCTTATTTAAGAATAGTAAAATGTTATTTAAAAATTTAAATTAATTTATTATGTCCAGTGCTAAAGTGACAAGAAATCTTGTAAGTGAATTTTCTTCTTAGATACACAGCAGAAAGCATACATTGAATGTATTGCACAGAGGAAGTTAAATATTTATTCGTTTTTATAAAAAAAACAAACTAAAAGGTTAATATATTTTTGTGTCCTCTCATTCTTTTTTTTTCACATCTAAAATCCCTTCTTTCTGTCCTTATCACCTAGAAAAAGATCCTGAAATAAGATCTATTTCTTCATCCTTCATTTTTCTTTCAAGTTTTAGAATACTTGGCACTACTCCTATTTTTTAGTTGAAAAGCAAAATAAAACACCTTCAAAGCAACCACATCACTCAATTTGTTCTCTTGGCTTCTAAAGTGGCAGATACATACCTACCTACCTGAGGAGCCTGATTATCCATTGCCTTGCTTGCATACATGTATGCATGCTCACTCAAAATTATCCAAATGAATTGCAAGATGAGAGCCAGACACCACTAGTTTGAGTTTCCATTTGGCACCCAGTGTGCACCCACCTTTCCAAAGGAACAAAGAACTGTAGATTTGCAACAATAAAGGCATAACTTCACAAGTGTTTTCTTCACAAACATTACTCTGTCCCAGACTCTCCCTATGCCTCCATCTTCCCTTCAGCATAGCACTCCTTTGGTCCATGAGGGATTCTTCCCACAGACTCACAGTCCAGACCACCTGTGAGGCCAGTACAGGCACAGGGTGCAGCAGCTGGGTCTGGGGGGGCAGAATGAGGGTGTAGTAAGACTGATGTTGGATGCAAGCTGACTTCTATTTAAACTAAAAGAGCTCCTGTATGGGGACATGGGGACCTGCTGTCTATATGCTGAAAAGCTCTAGCCAAAGGACAGCCTGCATGAGTGGCAATCTCCCCAGAGGCCACTAACAGTAAAAGAGAGCTCAGCAAAATGTCTCCTGTCCTTATTTCTATTGTCCCACAGTGTCAATGGAACTTGCCAACTGAGAAAGAGCTGCATTTACACAGCTATTATGGAAGTCATGGATCAGACTGCTGTTTGATAAGGCAGATGGTAGGCTTCTTGGACATGTCTTTTATCATATAACACATATCAGACTTCAGTAAGTGAGCAAACAGTCCTAACCAGATGAAGAACAAATACTAGAAAAAGCTAGACAACTTGGAAAGCATGCTTAGAAGGCTCTGTGAACAGTGACTCTTGGCCAGTGTTTGCCTGGAGAGGTCTCACATTGTTATCGTAGCTTGATTTGCAATTTTGCACACCAGCATTTTCTACCCTCTTTCTTAAGAGAATCTGTAAATTTTATCCAAATGCCCATAGAGATGTCACTGTGCATGCCACAGTAACTGCATCTCGTACAGAAGAAGAGTTCTGCTCTTTTTCATTGCTGCACAAATTATGTGTTATCCACAAGATTCCATTAATCTTATAGGAGTCAACTATAAAGCTGTTCAGACCTGACATGGATGCAGCCATAAGGAGGTGTTTAATCTAAGAAAATAGAGAGTATTTCTGGGCCAAATTTATATTATGCTTAGTGTTGCTTTGTGTGCTTAGGATAGCACAACTGTCAAAGGATATGTTTACAGCCAAGGCAGAGGATCTCAGGAGACTTAGAAGGGAGGTTATTTGCATGTCCATGCACACAAATTTACTAAATCTATGCTGTGCAAAGGGCCGGTTTCAGAACTCTCCTCACAAAAGAGCTGCCACTACACCATGGGCACACATGCATGCCTTTGGCCTGGTCTCCCTGCAGCTCCTGCCTGACTGAGGCTGGCAGGCATTCAACAAAAGCCAGGGTTTAACTTAGCTCCTCTCCAAAGCAAAGAATGGCATCTTCAGTGTCATACATCCAAGAAAAGTTTTGGGAGGCAGGGTATTTCTGAGACAGTGTGGCACCATTTCCTTCCTGTTTCCTCTTTGCTCCCTTTTTTACTGCAGGCTTTCCTCAGCATTGAGCTACTTCCCTGTCGTCTCCAGCTCAGATGCTTTAGTCAGTCAATAAGAAAGAAAAGGCCATGGCCCCTCTTCCTTCCCAGTCCACCATATCCCACTTGCTCTCTGTCCACCTGGTCTCAGTACATCACTCACTGAGGAGCATCAGTTCTGCTGCACCCAACTCTTTCCCTTGGGTAATCCAAACTGGTGTCAGCATCATGTTAATTAAGGAGATTATGGCAAACCTTTTCTTCATCTTAAGTGCCCATGGAAAATCAGTAGAACACGGTTAATACTGTGCAGTGCAACTGGAGGAATTTACTAAAGCAGGAAGTCCTGAAGCAAAATTCTTACTACATGGAACCCAGATCAAATTATCTGTGTTTTTCCAAAAACAACCTCAAGATAATGTTGTTAAGAGAAGATACCCAGAATATGATGAATAAAAAACTTCTGAAAATTGTTTGAACAAAAATGTCCAATGCATCTGCAGGAACAGTTTCAGATAACTTTGAGAAGCCCCAGCCTTGTTGAGTAGAAGTCTTGGCAAGTTTCAGGATCTTTTCATATTATTGTTGGCAGGCCACTGTCTACAGCCATGATACCTTCAGTTGCTGGGGTACCACACTTCAGAAAGTTTTGTTATGGCTAATTAAGCAACAGGCACAGCAAAAGCTGTTTATTATTTATTTTACAGTAGCATTAATAGGGAAATAAGCATGTGAATTGAAATTACCAATTGGCTCAGCAGTTTCTCATATCCCAGAAAATTGTAAACAGCCTGTTCTCATTTCTCATTGACTTTGTAATTTTTCATTTGAATCAGAGAGCATAGTATTTATTCCATAAAAGGAAATTATTGTATTTAAAAAAATTATTTGCCTGATATAAGTTTCATTTTAAAGTATATTCTTTGCAGATGTTACTTTCATGGAATAATTTACCCAGAACTCAAAACAACTATTAGACATTCTGTCTTTCAAAAGACATTCAATATATTATTCACATTGTTGAAAATAGCACAAATATAAAAATGTAGAATAGAGAGGGAACCTGTGTGATTACTCTGTACTGGTGACTATGCAAATTCTACATATGTATTTAGCTTCCAAGTAGATAATTACATATTGCATATGAGAGTCTTGGTTATATCAGGAGAATCTTTCACCTAGTCTAAAATTCTGTTTTGCTATAATGGGAATTATAAACTCTCATTAAAGTCTACAAAGTCAAACAACTTTTCATAGTAGAGGATGGATGTTATGGTAGCTGTTTAATTAGAATATATCCCTCGGGACTCATGACTTCTCTATATTATTATCTGGACAAGGAAAAGAGGCAGATAGAGTATAGCAAATTGACTGCACCAAAAAAAAGGTGTTGATTGTTCTTATAATTTTACATATATCAGGCCCTCATGCACAAGCCATACTGGAACAATCAATGCATTCACAGATACAGCAGGCTGTATTATGTTTTTCCAGTGTATCAACATTATTCAGGAAGGCGTTCTCACTGTGTGCTACGGAAATCCTCTAAGACTTCTCATCCTCATTTCATTTGTCTACACATTTGCCATTACCAGACAAATTAAGATGCCGCAGTCAAAAAATTGATGAAAATATGTGACACATTGCATTATGAAGGCTTACTGTCCCCTACTACTACTCTCAAATTTAGATCTTCCAGATACATTTATAGTAGAAAATTAAACATTACTTGTACTTTGTTTCCATTTGTATTTCTAAAATCTTTTACCTTCAAAGACAGAGTGCCTGCATTCACATTATATGCTAAGAATGGCTGTGTCTTCTCCCAAACTATGCCAAGAAATTGTTTGGTGCAGTCCTTAGTGGAATAGGCCAAAATTACACCATGGGCTGTTTAAATTCAGATAACTGAATTCCAGTTAACCAGGTTCATTCCTTGACGTTACTTAGTTTACCATTAGACACAAAGCCATCAAAGAAGACTATACCTAACCTAGATGGTGTTTAGATGTAGTTTATCAGTGCAGATGCCTTTAGCTGAGCTAATGCCCCCATGTTGCTTTCATAGCCAGAGTAAAATACATACTCCTAAAGAATAATTAATTTCACATAATTTAACTATCATTATTAGAGTGGGATTAACCATTGTTTTCCTTCCTCCAATGTCAAGTAAGACTGAGATGACTAGTTCAAATGTAGACGTCTACCACAGATCAGGGTGGGACTCCAGAGAATCCATTTTTACTGCAGGGAAGTAGCTCTGATTCCTTCTCATCCTCTCCTTCTCTCTCGGAAGCTTATGCTCGAGTTTTGTTTGGGGGCAGCAGTATGACAATATATGCAGTATGCTTGAAAGTATTTCTGTTTATTTTGCTATGTAATTACTAATAATTAAATCTGTCTGGAAGTCACACAAAAGCCCTCTATCTCTGGATTTCCAGTCAGTCTATGCCACAGGATGAGAAACCAGATATGTTAACAGAGCAACTCAAACCCTTCCAAAGCTGTCAACTTTCCTGAAAAATACATCACAGGCAATTAGGAAAAAGATTAAAGCTCAGGGGATGTCATTTGATCAATTTCCAACTGATAATGCAAAATCACAAAGCATTCAGTGGCATATGACTGCTGGGAATCAACCTAATTCTGTTGCTGGGAATATGCTTTGACTGATCAAACTATTAAGTCTGCATTGTCAGCTCACTTCTTGCAAGGCTCCTCAAACTTGTTCAAACAGCATGAGTAAACTTTATTCATTATTTATCTTGCAGTAAAGAGTGCAGTTTTATGTAAACTTACAAAAAGAAATAGTGATATTTTCTTTCCCCAAAAGCTTCCAAATTAAAGGCAGACAAAAACAAAGTGTCTGGCAAGGAGTAGAAGAATGTAACTGGAGAGATATTTGGATGAATATTGTACTAGATTTATTTATAGTTTTTAATGTGTTGGATTTAACACTGTGTTATTTCAACTTTACATCTCTGTAAATCTGGTGAAATTCATAGAATTCAATGGAATAAGAAAAAAAAGTTACAATAATCAACCTGTACTTTTGCATATAAAAATCTGTATTTTCATGTGTGCTCTGTGAGGAGATTATCCACTTTTTAAGAAATATCGTTTGAGGTGTTGCTCATTTGTGATTTTAAAAGGTGTCAAGCTTACACCTGCTAGCATGCACTGTAAGATGTCTATAAATTACTCGGGCTGTGTTCTTCCATTCATATGATTTTTAAAAGGAAGTTCATTACAGCACAGGCCAAAAAATGAGCTTTAGTATAATAGCAAAGAGAAAAAAAAATCATAAAAAAAGCATTTTTTCACTACGTAAACTACAAATCAGCTTTTCACCAAACATACAAACGAGATTTCCCATTGTATTTTCTTTCTCAAAGGAATGTCATAGTACATTTTTCAGTTAAGTATTTAACTGGGGAACAAAATCTGTATTTATAAAATTGCTGCTGATCTGGGCTTTGACTCTGAGAACCATTTATGAGTGCTTCATTTTAAGGCATCAAGTGCCTAACGTCCTCTAACAACCAGGAATCTTACTGACAGTTTCAAAAGAATTGGGAAAGGGGTCACACAGACTGGGCTTCTCCTTGCAGTCCTAACTACAGAGAAAGCACTGTTGCTTTCTGAAAAAGAATAATCTAAGAGGACTAAGGTGCAGTAAAATATAACAGGTTATTTTCATTCTCAACTGTTTAAAAGATGTGCAAAAGGCAAGAAAGGCATCTTCCTCACAGAGAAGGTAGAGTGGCAGGCACATAATGATGGAAAGTTTACTTTGTTTTGGTCTTTATAAAACACTTTCCAGAAGTATATAGACAATGTCCAGCTAAGCATAACAGAACCTGGAGTTCAGTGAGAACAGCATTTATAATTCGGAGTTAGTTTCTCACATTAGACTTGAAAGATGCCTATATACCTTTAAGGAAGACTCAAGCCAAGTGATAGCACTATTTAGGAATGAAGCAAGTTTGATTCTTGCCTCATATTTACAGAAGGATATTTTTACAATTGAGATAAAAACCTACATGTGCCTGTGATTTACAGTGTGAAATCTCGCAGACTCAGAGGTAAGAATGAGGTTCTCCTCATTATGCATCTGGAAAGTTTCTTTTTAAGCATATGGGTAGAGGAACAAGTTGTGCTCAGACTTCTCCAGAGTTGTTTAGCGGTTAGAGAACCAGATGTGTAAGATCTTTTCCCTCATTTTCAGAAAAAAACAGTCCCACAGCTCCCACCTCCTTGGAAAATACCTTCATCACCACAGAACCTTAAGCTGAAAGTTTTCCACTTTGCAGAGCAAAATGGGCCATTGGGAAAATAATCAAGAAGAAAGCTGATTCTCTTATTTAGTGATGAGCACAGTGATTTCAGAAAAGAAAAATATTTTAGATTTTCTTTATCTGCACCTTGTGTGTTCAGTATTCTTTAAGATACTATTGACCAAAACACAAAGTTAAAGCAAAAGTCAGAAATTCAGACAGTCCAGCTATCCTCATCAGGAGTCTATCCTCATCAGGAATCATTTGCTACTGGATAGTCTTACTCTCTGTCCTAAGTTTGGGGATTTCAAATTCATCACTCCTTGCAGTGCAGCAGCTTAAAGATAGCTGAGGAGGACTGAAATAACATCTAGTTGGTGGCTGGGCACAAGTAATGTTGCCCAGAGCACAGTATGGGTTTGATTCTGTTTAATACCTGTGTCCAGCTCTTGGGTCCCCAAATTCAGGAAGAGCAGGTGCTGGAGGAGGTCCAGAGAAGGGCATTGAAGCTGTTGAAAGGTCTGGAGCACAAGCATTATGAAGAGCAGCTGACAGAGCTGAGGTTGTTTAGACTGGAGAAAAGGACACTCAGAGAAGATCTTATCACTTTGCACAGCTACCTGAAAGGAGGCTGTAGCCAGGTAAAGATCAGTCTCTTCCTCCTGGGACAAGTGACAGGTTTAGAGGAAGTGGCCTCAAGTTGTGACAGAGGAGGTTTCAATTGGATATTAGGAAAAATTTCTTCACAGAAAGACCTATCAAGCACTGGGAGAGACTGACCAGGAAAATGGTGGAATCACCATCCCTGGAGGTGTCTGAAAGATGCATAGATGTGACACTTGGGGACATGGTTTAGTGGTGGACTTTCCAGTGTTGGGTTAATGGTTGGACTTGATCTTAGAGGTCTTCTCCTACCCAAACAATTCTACAGTTCTAAGATTCCATGACATGTCTGTGCTTTAAGTTTATTGAGCTGCTTCACCACTTGATGAATTAACACATCCACTTCATCATTAGTCCACCCTACAAGTCTTGCAAGTGTGTAGATTAACTTCAGCAACAAGAGATGAAAACTATCTGAACCTCTGCTGAACACATTTGGTTTTGCCTATATTTTGTCTGCTTTAATCTTAATTGCTGCATATATTTCTTAATTTATTGGCCACAATGCCAATGTCACTGTTTCTGAGTGACACAAAACACTATTCTCTTTCTGTCGCATTTCTTTTTTGTTCAGTCTAAATCTTGTTCTCACCATTGAGATCTCAGATGTAACTTTGCTTATGCTAAATCTTAGGGAATAATTTTCATAAGGTTTTTCAGACCTCCTTTTGTTTGTTTTGTTTTTTTTTTTTTTTTTTACAACAGAGACTGTCTATCCTGCTTTTGCTCGCACATTTAATTTAAATAAATCATATCTGGATTCAAAGATATCTGTTGAAGTTAGAACTTCTATTATCTCTTCATTATGTGCCAAAAGAAAACTGATAAAAACATTACCTCCTGTTATTTCTGTGACTTGGAAAGAAAAGTTTGAGGCTTCAAATCCAGCTATATTAACATGTTATTAATACAAAATATAAATACTTTTCAGAACATTTGTCTGAAAAGAAGTTTCCCATAAAACAATTATGATGATATTTCTATCTCTTCAATCATTA
Source organism: Cisticola juncidis (assembly GCA_013400215.1). NCBI lineage: Eukaryota > Metazoa > Chordata > Aves > Passeriformes > Cisticolidae > Cisticola > Cisticola juncidis. Next base: position 211,450 of record VXBR01008240.1, read on the forward strand.
AGGAAACTTGTATCCGTGTATCAGTCCAGTCTGGAGCTGCATCAGATTTCTGACATAAACCATCATTACCAATAACTATTTTTAGGTTTATTTGGCAAGTGGGAAGTTGGGTTTAAATTGGCTTAAACTTGGATTTGCAAAACTTGGTGTTAGTTGCAAAATCAGACATTCTTGAGAGATTTATAAATATATATATAGTTATGTGTATATACATTATTTATTTATTTATTTTCTTTTTAAAAAAAAAAAACAACTCCACAAGAAGGTAGGTCTGTAGCATTTACTGGCTCTGTTTCTACTTACAGGCCTGGCTTGAGTCAGGAATTTTAGAAGTGACTACAGAACAAAAAACAGGCAAGAAACTTCATGTCAGCTTTTTTCAAACCCAAAGTACTGATTCATTGGAAACACACTTTGAGGTTCGCACAATTGTTTAAATCAGTTCTTCTTTTCTTTAAACTTGTTTGCTGATTCCAGATTGGCAAAGACTGTCAGTCATGCCATCGGGGAAAGGGGTCTCTGGCAGTTAAAACTTTGGTGCTAAATTAGTAGAGAGAATTTGCTAACAAAATCTGGCACTCAAAACCTGCACTGACTGCATGTGATGAATTTTCAGCAAATACCCTTTAGCAAGATGAACCCAGATTGATTAGGTTTTTTCCACCATTGTGAAGGCGAGGTGGGAACATTGCTTAGTGACAAGTGGCACAGAAACCTTCAGGACAGGTTCACCCACAATTGTGATTCGAGAATTTAAAATCTTCAGAATTTAATACACCCTAATAAAACCAGTTGTTCTCTTATGTGACTAGACAATAGCATTTTTGAGTAAATTAGGCCTTTAAAGCCACACTCAAGGTTATTTTAAGTGTTCCTTCATTTTTCACAAAAAATAACTTGCAAGACTGAGATTGGTATTACAGCTGTTGTTATTGCATTGCTGCTTTCCTGTATTGAGATACTGTATCCATACACAGTAAAGATGGAACTCCATGTTTGAATATTTTGAGAGGTCAACTATAAAAATACAAAAACTACATTCAAACAATGCCGAGATTTTCATGGCAATGGAGATATTAATAATTTTTGACTTGGCTCTAATGCTAGAAGAATGACGGCATTAGAGAAACGAGGTATTCAGCCTCTCTGATGACTATATTTAGACCTACTCTTGCTGCTCTACATGAGAAACAAGGATACAAGAGAATTTTTCACTGATACCATTGTATGTTCAAATAACGTTTTTGTCTCCAGACTGCTCCTTTTGTATGCAGTTAAAAGTTCCTATACACTTGGTGAAATATAAAATTATTATCATAACTTGGCTGTGAAATATCACCAGAAATATTAATTGTGGACTTCTTCGTATTCATGATGGTCTTGAAGCAACTGAAGGCATAAATAAACCATAAAGCTCACAAATATTAGAGGTTTTTCCTGCCTGTTGTCCATAATAACAGATTTTTGCTTTTTCTTCAGCATATGATTTGGTTAATTTTTTCAAGTATTTTTATCCTGGCTTCCAAGTAAATGCTTGCCAAACCTAAATTCCTGCAAAACAGCTGGGCCACCTGCATCCAAATAGCAAAACTCCTAGAGGTGATGATGGAGGAATGTGGGAGTACTGCTATCTTTCTCCAACTCCATCCTTAGTTTGGCATGCCTTCTTAAATTCTGTTGCAAATGGGATGATTCAGAGTTTAAAATCAAATATATGCTTAAGTATTTTGGCAAATCATAGTATCATCCATGGAAGTCACTCAACATGTTAACAACAGACCTGACAATATCCAGTTGGATGGTTTTTAAAGTTTTAATGTGTGAAAAAATATTGATGCTGTCTGACCTTTTTTTAAATTCGAGTTTGCAGGCAAAAATTTTATAGTTCATCACTTGATGGGAATGCTCAGGATGAGATAGAAATCAGCCTCTTTTCCAGCAGCTGGAAAGAGTTAGATGGTTTGGATTAATCAGTCAAGTGACAGCATGAAGTGTACAATAAAATTAATCAATATGTTTCTCCATCTGTCTCTTCTTAGCCATCTCTAGCACCTGTGCTGTATCTTAAGATTTCATTGATTGAGGTCAGATCACTGGCATACTTTTCTGTGGAGAAATAAAAAAAATAGTTTTTCTTTTTAACCCCTAAATCCTAATAGCACAGACAGACAAGAATCCAGCCATAGGAGCCTTCTAATGGCTTAGAGATTTTGTTCCACAACAGCCAGCACCTCTATTTTCATTCATTCAATGTTATTCAGTGTTATCCTTTTGAAACATTGAGAGAAAATTGGTTGAAACAAGGGTTTTGTGTTTATGGAAAATAAATAAAATTCTAATGGAAGTCTATGAACAAATTGGAAAGGATTTTCTTCAACAGTTGGGCAGATAAACATCTGAAACAATGTCTTTGTCAAGTCAACAGGCTGAATTTTATTTTTGCTAAGACTGGAATATAACTTTTAGAGTACAATATAAAACACAATATGGAAACACAAAGAGAAAGGAAAAGGAAATCCATGTCTGGCTAGCAGATATCCCTTATTCCATTCACCAATCCTTAACTTTAAAAAGACCACAGAAAACTTCCTTGTGAAGGGGAGAGGAGGGACAGACACTAATATTTTCTCTATTGTTACAAGTGACAGGACCAGAGGGAATGGTCAAGGAAGGTTTGAGGTTTTAGATTGGGTACTAGAAATAAAATTCTTCACCCAGAGGGCTGCTGAGCACTGGGATGAGCTCCACATGGAAGTGGTCAAAGCATAAATCCTGTCTGAGTTGAAGTTCTTGGACAATACCTTTAGGCACATGGCAATGATCCTGTTCAGGGCTAAGAGTTGGAGTCAAAGATTCTTGTGGGTCCTTTACAATGCAGAAACTTCTGTGATTCTGTGACACTGTATCTGCAGTTCATGCACTTGTGACTCTGCTTATACATCCAATTTTTTTTTCCTCCCCTTCCCTCCTCTCCCCTCTCTAACACTCTGCTCCCCTCTCCAACTCCAACTTAGTCCTTCAGGTGCAAAGATCCATAATAATCCATATACTCATCATTGGTAGCTTTCTAGAGGGAAACTGCAGTTAGAAGAGTTAGAAAGGTTGGAATGCCAGTCTATGGCATAGAATACAAAGGTGGTGGTGAGTATTTGTGGATGTTGTCTGCTACTATTTCTGACTTCTGACTCCTCGATGTTTCTATTGGGTATCTGTGAAGAAATTTCACCCAACTGACAGCTAAGGTTATGTGTACTTTTGGTACAACATTTTTTGGTGTTGTCACACTTGTCAGAAATTATCAAAACTGCATAGGAGTAGATCCCCTGTCTTTCCACAGTTATTTATATCCAGAGATCAAGTTAGCTCCTTTCAATTTTGTAGACTGCATTTCTGAGCTCGAGTTTTAGACTTTGCATTGAGCACTGTGTGAAAACACAAGCCTTCAAATAAGCTGAAATCATAAAGAAAACACCAGCCTCAGCAGTGGCGAGGCACAGGAGCTCTCCACAGGAGGTTGGTGCGCGGTGCCCGGCTGGGCAGTGGCGCTGGGGTGTTCCAGCGGAGGGCTCACGCCGCGGAGATCTGCTTCCCTTGGCACCAAACACCCTGTGAGGGCTGCCTGTTCCCCAGGGCGGCTGGAAACAGCACTCTTAGCAAGAGGATACGGTTCACAGAGTCGTGGATTTATTTTATTATTATTATTGTTTTTATTTTGTTGTTCATAAGATCCTCGATTATAAAGGGATCTGTCTTTTTCTGATGTTTAGGACTGCCATTTCGGAAATGTGAGGCAGATGCAGGATAATCAGAGGCCAATATTAATTAATTAGATTTGCTTCCTTCTCAATCAGGCACTGCGTACTTGAATGAGAGTACAATAAAATCATGCTCTAAATCATAGATTAAGAGCGACTGTTTCCTTCTTAGTAGAGAGCAAAATTTTTAATCAACTGTCCTTGATTTCAAATACAGACCATCCTCTCAGACATGTCACCTTGCATTTAGCAAATTAATTGCATGTTGTCCAATTTGAAGTTATCTGAGGTCTTGCCAATTTGTGCTGGGATTACTTCCCGAGCTATAGACAATTTAGGAGGTTTTTGTTTTGGTTTTGTTGTTGTTTTAAAACCTGCTGTGCTGGAGGGAAATGAAGTCTTGACTTTGATGTTCTCAGTGCCTTTACAGCTGTAGAGTTGGACCATCTGTGCCTCCTCAGGTTTCCTCAGGGAAGAGCAGTGGGATACAGCTAGAAGCCTCTGGAGATGACTGGGTGAAAAGTGTGGCTGAGAAGTCTCACAGCCATCAGATCCTGGCTGCCAAGGCATTGCCTGTGAGGGGTATTGGAACTATCTCAAATTGTCCTGGGCTAATTTATAGCTTGCTTTATTGCCTTGATTGCAAGAGCAACTAGATGGTTAAAAGCAGGATTTTCCATTTTTGCTCTTGGGGTAAGATACTCGACCTCTTTTGAACTTAATTAAGGGCCATATGAGAAGGTGTCTCCTCTGTTTTGTGAATCGTCTTTGCTACTGAAAAGAGCAACTAGTGAAGCCTGGTTTCCTGCAGTTTTGTGTCTTGTGTTCCATTTACTGGAATATCTCTATTTACTTTACAAATCCTTGACTTTCAGACCTGCTGGAAAGGAAGGGGTATCATTTATTATGGCTGAACCATGTATATGTTGGTTGTCTGGTTATTGAAGCAAATGCTTCTCAGTCAGATAGTAGTTGCATCTTGACTTTTGCACATGTGTAAGGGAAAGAAAAGAGATCTCTGCACACTCTCCATAAATGGGACCCTAACAGGCTCTCCTTCCCAAACTGTTGGTTACTGCTGATCAAACTCATAGCAATTACATCAAAAAGTGGCCAAGTTTTTACAGTTTTAGGAGCGCTGATAATGAACAGAAATGGAAGACTATTCAGACAGTATAATAACACATACCTTGCTTTTTTTGGGAAACAAGGGGGAAAATAGTTTTAAAGGAGGACATTCACATAGTCTAGCCAAAAGCTTTTGAAGAAAATTTTGAATGGATAAAAGGTACTTCAGTTCATTAAAAAAAAAAAAAAGGCAATTGCTTATCCATGTGTATTCTGACAAAATAAAAGTGGAAAATTTTAATCCAGTCTTTTTTCTTTATACATAATAGATCCATTTATACATTATACATAGAAATATAAATTCTGAACCACACTTTGTGCAAGTCTATCATAACATCACTGATAGCATTCAAAACTGAGGATTTTTTTTTTAATTCAGGGTTTCAACTATTTGCAACCATTTGCTACCCAAAATTATAGTTCTTTCTCTTTAGAAAATAACTTTTTAAAATTTAAAAATAAACTTAATTCATAAAGTGATTGATTTAAAATATACAATTTAAGAAATATGTTAGTATATTTAATGTTTAGGGTTTTTTCTAATAAATTACCCTGGTAACACCCTAGTACTTGATTTGGTGCTCACCAAAGGGACACAGTGGCTTTTTCAAATTAAAAGAGCAAAACTTTGTAAGGCCAGAAGGGATCATTAGGCTGATTTATGTTGCACAACTGCATAACACAGAGTAAGGATTTTTAATAAGTACTTTTGTCACGAAGTCCATGACTACAGTCTGAAAGTGTACCTTTTAGACCTAAACTTGATTTAAGCACTATAACTGCCATAGGATCCAGAACTTCCTAGAAAGGGTGTAGCAGAGGTTGTTTTCTTCAGTGTCTATTTTGCAACTATGACAAATCTTTTTCTGGTGAGATACGTGCAGACTCTGCTTTTTAAATTACCCGCTTCACCAGACGTTTTCAAAGCAGATGGCCAAGAGAAGATGAGGTTTTGCAAGAAGGAGTGGGAAATAAGCCAAAAATGTAGAGCATGAGAAAGGGAGAGACTGTCAAAGATAGTGTAGGTTAAGACATATTAAGATAAGGGAATCTACAGCAAAGCAGGAGGAATATGACCATTTCAGTTATTTTCCACTCTTCTGGGGAAGAATAAACGTTACAAATCCAATTCAGCAAGCCAATCCCTTCCACAGGCTTTGCACTACTGATAAGTAAACACTTGAAGAAGCCCACAACATCTGAACAACTACATCACCCAGGCAACACCAGGAGTGGGTGAGGCAAATAAGAAATGGGCCATTGTTAAAGAATCGGCCTCGTTTAATCTGGAACAACAAACTCTGGAATGCACAAATCATTTTTTTTTTCCATGATATACCTTGTGAGAGGGAATTAACACAATTTAAAAATTATTCACCTCCAAAGATTAAAATAAGTTTCGATTTCTTGAAAATTTTATGCTAATTGTCACAATTTTTAGCTGTAATACCCTTACTTTCAGGGTCACATGGCCACAATTTTATCAATTGATCGTTCCTCAGTTCAAAAATGGCATTTTTTAAAACAAAAATATTCCAAGCAAGAATGTTAATTGCCTAAATAACCAGGTTGGCTCTGTGACAGCTCATCTACACTCTGCCTCCCGGGCTGTTGGTGTAAGTGCCCATTTGGGTGTGAACCAGTGCCGTGCCCCCAGCTGCAATGTTCTGTAGTTCATCTACAATGTGTCCTTATCAAACCAGCACATCTTAGGGGTGCAACTGAAATTTTTTGAAAGATGCTATTTCGATTTGTCTGTGTTTTATTTATCATATAATTTCAAATATAATATTTCAAACTTATAGTTCTGAATGTTTTTAACCATGATAACAAGTTTGCTTTCTTACAGTCCATTCCTAAGACTAACAGTTGGGGGGTGGTGGTTTTGACCTTAAAATGCTGCTATAAACTGTCAGATTCTGTTCCATTTTATCCTTACTTTTGATAAAGGAATAGAAATATGAGAAACTAGTGAGACAAAAGCCAGAGAAAGTGAGCTATACAATAGCTGAGTGTAAAATATTCTTACTTTTTAATGCCAAAGATTGATGTTCTGGATGAATCCAAGTTGAAGTAATATAGTCCAAGCACTGAAAATTGTTATTAATTTACCAACCCTATATCTTTTTACAAACAATTTAAATTTTGGTTCTCAATCTGGTTCTATTTCTGTCATAGCTCTGAAGCACTGAGCTCCCTCTTGTGACTAGCACCTGAACATTATTATAATTGTGGGACTACACATCCTGCACATAATCTTGAGAGAAGCAGAACTATTCAGACACAAGATTCCTTCAGGTCAACCCTACTTGCATTTAATAATGTTCTTTAAAAATGGCAACAGTGGCTATCTGGAAAGAATACAGACTTAATCTTCCCCATTTTTGATAGCCCACCCTTTCCATAGCTGCTTTTTCAAAGTGAAAGTGTGTCTCCTCAAAAGTCTTCATTTCTAATGCTGAATCTGTCTTCACGAAAACTATTTGATCACTCCTCAGGGACTTATTATGCAATAAACACAATATAGTGACCAATAATCAAATGAAGACTAAATATAAATTTACCAGCCATAGAGCCAGGAAGTACAATCCATCGTATCTGACAGCAATTTCCTTTCAGGGTTGGAAGGTTGTATTTCTTTTTTACACTTGGTGATGAAGGTATAATGGTGCATTAGCATAGCCACAGTCATTTCTGTATGATCTGTGCTGCCTTTGTATAGCTTATTCCAAGATGGTATTAAGGAATAACATTCACAGCTGCGTAGCTATGAATACAGTATGGTCAATAACTGTGAACTTTCATTTGATACAGACATATTGGTAGAAATGTTTTGTCTAGAAATGACTCTCAGTAGAAGACTGAATATGACAAAAAGTCTGAAATGTACAGAACAAGAGGAATCCAGGTCAATATGCCCTTATTTAGCTTTCTGTCCTGGAACATGGGTTCTTTGAGACTATTTCTTGGTAGATGAGAAATAATAACACACGCCCTTCATATATAAATTTGAAATTATGTGATCATAGCTGGGAAAAAAATCTGTGGACAGTCCAATCTATATGTTTCCAATAATTTCCACTTCTTTGCACATAAAAGAGAGCTTTAAATGGCTACGTTTTTAATATTTCTAGGTAAAAAGAGAAATAAAAGAATAATTTAAAATATCTTGCTTCATAGAATTATTTGTAAGAACATTCATTTTCACCTCTTTTAAGTTCTAAAACTGACTAGTACCAAAACCTTCAGACTGCCATTTTTAACACACTCAATTATGCAATTCCCATCATCTGACAGTGTAAAAATAGGATTAGGTTTACAGTTGCTATCATTGCAAAGGGCCCCAAATTTAACAATGGATATAAATCTCCTATTTTCTCAGACTATTGCAAAATCAATTTTATTACATCTAATGCACAGGTAGGCACATGTCTCCGTGACAAAGCAAATGTCTTGGCTAATCTTGTTATCCAAGATGCAGTAATATATTTTTCCAGGCAATAGAAAAACACATACCCTGAACTCTACAGTCCTTACTCATACTAGTCTACTGCTGAAGTGGACTGGAGCTTTGAACAGTGTAGAGTTACAGCTTAATGAACGCTAGTCCTTCTGTATAGGAGAAATTCATGTGCTTTCATACTCTCTCAGCTTCATTTCCTTCCAAGGCTCATTAATTTTAAAAAGAGCCAGCTTTCTTACCCTTGCCTCCTAGTAGGTGGTGTTGCACTACCATAAATATAAGGGTATTTATAATTTTAGGTGGAAGAAGAGTATGATAAAGCTCAATTGCACAGCCAAAGAGGTTTGGCTAAGTATCCACATCAACTCTAAGGAAAGCTTCAACAGATTTCACGGTGGTCACTGGGTTGCCTAATTTGGCCATATAACATTTCTTTCACTGGGCAGAAAGCAGCATGTTGTTATTTCTAGGACCCTAGCAATTTTTCGGGAATCAGATGCTGTGCCTGCCACAACCCAATCTTACAGTTAAGAGAGAAATGGTCTTTTTCAGAATTCTGTGTTTATCCCATTGCAACTTAGGGACTCATTCAGCAAAGTGGAGCATGTAATAAATAATGCATTCATTCTGAGGTGTTCAAATTATTGAATGTGGAGAGGTAGAATGTTGTTGCTAAAGCTGTCAAAGGAGACTAGTGGAAACAGCTGCAAACAGCCATGAATAGTCCAAAAGTACAGGTCCACAAGCAAAATTTTAAATATCACTTAATAATCTTTCTCTTCAGTTCTTCATCCTCATAGCAATGTACTCAAGACTTGGTATTACTGACACTTCCTTCAAGTCAGTAAAACGTCTTTTCTCTTCCATTCAGTGATTATCCTCTATTTCTTGAACAGTTCTTGACCTGCAGTCTAAATTACATATTATGTTACTTTATCTTTACAAAGTGAGATACAGCTCCTATTATATGGTATTCTTAGTTTCTTTGAATTTTCTGCTCATTCTTTACCTTCTTAAAGAGACTGAACAAAATTTCAGAGTGAAAATGAGAATGTAATCATCTGACTGGTCAGTGGAAGGCCCTTTAAAACCTGCCAAAATCCTGAAAAAACCTTTTCTTTCCTTTCTACCCTACTGCCATGTAGTTATCTGAGAAATATTTCACAGGTTCTTGATTCTGTGTACTTCCGTGCCTGAATTCTGCAAATGCAACTGGTATTACCAATCACAAGGTCCTCATTAAATAGATTAGCATACTAAGCTGAGTTTTGCTTGAGCAAAATTTGGGAAAGATTGCAGCATTAGCAAGATTTTCTGTGCTTCTTTGTGAGAATAGTGCTGTGAGAGCTTCAGTGTGACACAATACATGGCCAACAATAATCCCTGGATTGGTTAGGTGATCAACCCAAAATTTGCTCACTGAAGAGGATCTCAAAAAACTTTTCCTGAGCATATTTAAGACCAAAAATATATTCATCAGAGGTTACTGCTCCTTGAAAGATGCCTACCAGCTTGTGTGAAGTCAAAGTAAGTTTGATTCAAATCTGAATCCCCATAGCATGGATGATTGCAGCTCTAGGCAATATTTATACTGATAAAAGGAGGAAAGCAGGAAGGAAAGTGCTTTGCTTCCCACTCATTCATACAAGTGTTAAATGTAGAAGGCCAATTCTTGTGCCAAGAGAGTGGCCTTGAACTTTTCAAAATATTAGATACAGAACAATTTATTATTGGGCCTTTTGAAAGTGCTGAAAAGCTTCCGTCATGGAAAGATTCATGAATGTAAGTTGTAAAACTTATTCCTAACAAATGTCCTGAAAAACACTTGATCATTTGACAGCTAATCCTAAAAGCACCTCCAATCCATAATTGCTGATTTGTCACCTTGAAGGCCCAATTTACTGTCATTTGTAATTTTGATTTTATACATAGTATTCAAATTCTTGTCACTGCACAGCTGTATGGTGGAGATTTGCTAACAAGGAGGTCCAGAATGCAATCTCTCACTGTGGTTAATCAAAGTAGAAGAGAATAAAGAGGAATTGTTTGTACCCCTGATCCATGACGAAGTTCATATCAGACAGATACGGAAACCACGGAAACCTAAAATTTTTATTGTCAGGGTGAAAGTTGCTGAAAAATGCTTGTGTAGGCCTCTTTCACTTCATGCTTGTTTATGTGCTCCATTCTATAGAAAGGATTTAAATGTCAGTTGAGTGAGAGAGATAATTATGCTAATTTAGCACATGTAAGATTCTTGGATGTAGCCTTTCAATAAGAAATATCCATGGATTCAATGAAAAGCAAAACCTTTCCTTTGCTTATTAGACTTTGTCTTTGGCTGTTTCTGATGGCTGTCCCAGAAAATATCTTACAGTTGAGTGGCTAGAGACCCCAACAGGGAGCTGTGGAGGATGAAGAGAGCTCCAGACTGACCAGAAGATCAGAATTTGAATACTTCAATGGGTGTGTGAGTGCTCACTGTTAGCTGAAGACAACTAACAGCATCAGTGTTTTTCCTCAGACAGTGTCAAACTCTACAGCTGTGACACCCAGGCACATTGTTCCCTGCTTCACTTAAGCAGTTATCTCCTCAAGCAGATGATCTCTTTTTGACAGGATTACAGAGTTAGGAGTTCACAGACATTTTTTTTTCTTCCTGGGCCTCAATTATCATGTTTGTTTTTGAGGAGCATCCCAGCTCCAGAAATGTCCTCCTCCCCAGGCTTGACCTGGACAGCAGACAAACAGGTTCAATCACCCCAGCCTTGAGGAAGGCATGGTGCCCAGGTCCCCTGCTCCCAAGCACTTCTACTGCTGAGTTACTACACAGAGAGTGGGCATCATCACTTGCAGTGCCTCCTCTGCCTATATTGCAGAAGGACACACTAAGCTCTGCTTTACTTTTTTGAAGACTTGTGGTAGGCAGCTGCTCTCAATAAAGGATCTAGTGTTTGGCTGGATACAGGCAGCTGTTGGATACCATGGCAAAGACATTTTAGCTATAGAAAGGACTATGCAGACTTGAAGTCTGTAAGCTTAGATATTTCTTCCTGCAAATGCTATTTTGAAGAATCTAACCCTTACTCCAGAATGTTTAGGAAGCCTAACTCAATGAGTGATCATTTTATTTTCATTCAGAAACCAGGACAAGATTCAGAGAGGTTTTAAAGTTCATTCTCTAATGACACTGAGACTCAGATAATTCCTTTAATATCTGTCTTTATTGAATGTACCCCTTAACCCCAAGGGATGTAGGAACACAGATTCACCTGGGCCTTTTTTTTTACATTCCCTTCCCTTTCCTGTCTGAACGGGACCCGTTCTCCTAAAGGAGGACTGGCTCTTTGAAAATCTCATCCATAAAATGCTTGTTATTGTGGAAAACTTTGCGCAGCCATTGGAGAGGGTTTTCAATCGTGTAAGCCAAGCCAAACTGAATATGGCAGGGTTCACTGGGAGCACTACCCCTGAGTATATTTTTCAGTAAGTAGGTAAATTAGCGGCGCACGCATGCACGGCACAACTTCCTTCCGAACATTCAGCTGTCATTAAAACCTCTGCTGCCATTTGAAAACGTCTAAGCTCCTACGATGGGCAGCTTTCAAGGACTCATAACTCACCCAAATCAAAACCAGTTTTCACAAAACTGCTCCAAGGCTTCTCGATGGAAAAGGTTTCCTTACTGAGTACCATTGTTTCCAGTTGTTTCATCCTGATAGGTGTCTAAAAGAGAAAGTCACAGGAATTTGTATTTGTATAAGAACTTTCCCTCTCTCATTCAAAAATATAGCACTGAGGATAAGCTTAGCAGGAATAAGTAGGATTAGGCATTTATGTGGATAATGAGAACATCCATGATTACATCAGTGGGGTGAATAGGATGAAAACACTGTGGCGACCAGCCCTCTCCTGGAATCTTTTAACATTTGTTTAAAAATTTTATAGGAGAAAAACTCCTATAATAGTGTAAACAAAGGGAGCGGGTTAATCAGACATGGATTAAATTAAAGTCACCCACCTAAACACATTGATTGTGGAGATTAAAAGCACCATCACCTTTCATCTATCTTGTTTACCTCCCAAGCACCCTCTAGCTTTTGTGTGGCATTTTGGTTTCCATGGCCACTGAAGGTTCCTTCCTATAATCAAAAATGACCTCCTGTTATAAAAGACTCAGAGTCTTTGCTCAGCAGGCCATTTCCCCCTTTTATTATTCTTTTCTCTTGCCTTCAGGGAAAGCTTTGTGTGAGCAGGACAGAGCACTTGGTTGGTTGGCAGTTGACCTCAGTTGCACACAATGGGCTCTGAGTGCTACCTGAAATGTGTGACAAAGAGGGAAGGGTCACTGGCTTAGAGCATTACAAGGGCATGGGCAAGCAACTGTGATGACACTTGCCAAATGTTAGCATTCACCTAATTCAGGAGGGTCCCTGCTGATTGACAGTTCCTCACTCTTCAGCAGCTAAAGATAGAAAATACACAAGTTCATTAATTATTAACCCTGCTAGACTCTGAAGATATAAAGGCTAAAAGAAAAAAAAAAA
>VXBR01008240.1:230933-290317 GCA_013400215.1 Cisticola juncidis
TTTACCCTTGTTTACACTCTCAGCTATATCTTTCTTATGGCTTTTACTTTTTTGGAGTTTAGCTGTACCTCTGTTCAGTGTGCTATGTTCTGCAAATCCTAGTCTTTGATGTTACTGTTTCCTCTTCGTGGACCACAAAACTTAGGTTCCTTAGGGTTGTGTGCACCCTTCTCATTTGACCAATGACACAACCACACTGAGTGACAGTATTTTGAGTTCTTTCTGAGTCCATGTTCCTAAACCTTGTTGCTTTAATCTTTCAAGCCATTTTGGAAAATGCCAACTAGTCTCCAGAAACACTCAGGTGCTCTTGAATACTCCACCTCTAGATCCTGTGGAAGTGATATCAAATGTTCTGAAAAGCAAGAAGAAGGCCAGAAACACCTAACATTTTGGAAAGAAAAAAGGAAAAAAAAAAAAGAAAAAGAAAAAGAAAAAGAAAAAGAAAAAGAAAAAGAAAAAGAAAAAGAAAAAGAAAAAGAAAAAGAAAAAGAAAAAGAAAAAGAAAAAGAAAAAGAAAAAGAAAAAGAAAAAGAAAAAGAAAAAGAAAAAGAAAAAGAAAAAGAAAAAGAAAATCCTGCTAATTCTAAAAAGTAGTTTATAAGCAGAATAATAACAAACTTATGTATTGTTTGTATTGCAATAGAAAATAAAATATCGTGTACTACATTTGCAATTTAAGCATCTATTTAAAAAAAAACAAAAACAACCCTCTCATGAATCTACAGGGAAATCAATCACCTGATAATGGTGAAGACATTCCTGTGTGTCAGCATGAAAGTATGATATGTTTCCAGATGCATTTTCCTTGGGTAAAAGAGAAAAATGCAACCGTTTCACAGTACTTTGCCTTGGTGGACCAAATCTATCTCTGTTGTAGCCTGGTGATGTCAACAGAGTTACAGTGTGGATGAATACAGGTCATTGTTTGTGGAGTTGGCAGTGAGTGCATGTGTGGGAGGAGAAAAATGAGATCTTCTAAACTATATTTGCAGAAAAAACATGAGTATGAGTTTAGACACATACTCCTATTAAAACTGCACCATAATTTTGCCACTGGAAGTTTCAGAACAAACGGGCTCCAAATGAAACAGAGTGAGGGCATTTCTCCAAGTTATTTCCTGCACTTCTGTCAGTGCTACTGCATGACAGTGTGACCACATGATGTTGGGCTTGGGATGTAGAACATGGGATCAAGGATTTTCTTACTGGTTTCCAGACCATGAATTCCAGCTAAGCTAGGTGTCCACTTTCTGCCCAGAACTTATCCAGCACTAATTTAAAAAAAAAAATTCCCTGTGGATCTCTTGGCTATGTTTGATGCTTGGTACCCTGAGGAGAAGCTTAAGTGCCATGCTGGTTATCAGGTTTTCTTCAGTATAAAGATTCTTCTAAGTCCTAAATATTATTATCTGAAAAAGGATCCAAGTACAATGCAGAAAGCTACAGCACAAGCTGTAGTGTCTTCATGTTCCAATAGCGTGTAACTTAGGCATTTGCTGTGCACCTCAGCAGGTCAAGATTTCAGGGACTGACCCCAGGTGTGCTAAAGGGCTGTACCCCCTGTGGGAGATCCCACTGCTGGGCTACAGAGGTGTTCCTTATGACCTGCTTCACATGCAGACACACTGAGGATATGCACTGTTTTTTGCTTTGGATCTTCATTGCCAAGTCAGAAACCAATGTATTTAACTTCACAGCAGCAGGTTTGGGAAGCAGCAAGGATTTCTGGATGGATACTTGCCATGCAAAGCAGACTACAGCAGAGTGGATGTATGGCTGACACACAGTCAGACCAAAACTGGTCCCCTCAGAAACAACTGAAAGGCTGCTGTGTTATCTCCTCCACCCAAGCCAACTACCACAGGGCTTAGCAGAGCTCCTCACTATGAGCAGCAAACCAGAGCAGAGAGTACTGGAAAAGGCAAGAACACCTACAGCTTGGAAGTGAGACCATTGTCTGAACCTGTCTCTGTACACAGGACTGAAAAGAACCACTGGGCCTGGCATTTTGGAAGAAATTTAGCTTTCTCTGTCAATCATTCCTTCAAAATTGAGTCACTTGTATAAAGCTGCTGTGATTTTTGGACTATATCTAATGCTTCATAATAGTCCTTGGCATCAAAAATAAGCACATTGTCCTTGTTGCTAGAAAGGGTGAATGAAATTGAAAAGTATGCAGATTGGAAGTGGACCTTGAAACTCATTGGAGTATGCTGATACATGCCATGACAGTTTAAAACTACTTTTCCATTTCTGAATTTATATAAAGACAAAGCAAAACAAAAACCAAAAAACATATCTGTTTTATGTATGCTTATCAAACTTCTGCCAGGACAATTTGGTATATCAAGTAGTATGAAATACCTGTCCACAGCCCAGTAGTAGAAGTGTAAAGAAAAATGTTTCCAGCAGGCACACATACTTTTCATAGCACATATGTACCTTACCTGCACTCTTACCCTGTGTAGCACACCCAACTCCTGCAGAGCCAGGGAGGCATCCCCTGCTTCCTGCTCCCCCACTTAAGAAACAGTCAGCAGTAAATTTGTTTATGGCCTCCATTTTATTAATAGTGGCAATCAGAGGAACATTTATGGATATGTTTTGTTCGCTTCAGCTCTTGCTTTGTCTTCCAAGTTGGGAAGCCCCCCAGGACTCTCATAAATGAACAAATTTACAATCTAGCCTGTGTAAAGTGCCCACAGCAGCATCTACATTGAAGTTGTCTTTGTGCTCATGCACCAGCTGTGATGCCAGAGGGCATGGGGTCAGAGCAGAGGGCTTCCTCCGGCTTTCTACAAACTGGGATCAGCCAACCTTCATTTATCTGCGGTTAAGGACTTGTTTTGGTTTCTCAGATCATGACTCCACAGAGCTGTTTGGATATTTTTAATCGAAAGACAAAGCACTTCCTCTTCCAAACTTGGTGCCTGCAAGGAGCATAACAAACTAATCATTCAGAATAATTAATTCTGTCAGAAAAATCTCTACAATTCTTACTAACGCTGAGTGTTTTGTAATCCTAATGAAAGTAAAAACCTGTCACTGTGATAATTTTCGATTGACCCATTTTCTTCTGTGGTTGGGGAGAGGGGAATGTTGTTTGTTTTTATCTCTAAGGACCATAAGCACAAAAATGATATCTGTAAATCTCACGTTTCAGCCTTGCATTTCCAACTCAGCCTTCAAAGGAAACATTAGCTAGTCCAAAGGGCCAAGTAAGATTGTCAGATTGGTCATTTGTATATGCATAGCATTTCAGTTACCTGTGACATTAGTTTCAAAATACTCCCAGGACAGGGAAACACTAGTTTTCGCCATTTCTAAATGGGAATCTGAGATAGAGAAAATATGAGCAGCTTGCCAAGGCTGTGGAGGTAGTCCTTGCAAAGCCAAGGACTGGATTCCAAATTGTGAGTGCTTTAGACTAGCACTTAAAAGCACAACCTCCCTGTGGGTTTTAATGAAATACAAGAAGCTTAGGATTGAAAAACCATTTCTAAAGCCAGGGTTTATGAGAAAGCGGGGAAAACAAAATATTAGTTTCCTACATTTGCCTAATATTGTAAACACCTAAGTGCCAACTTCAGTGAGGAAGCTGCCAAACAGACACAAACAAAACAACAACAATGAAAAAAAACTTAAAAGGGAAAATGCCTAAAGTTTTAGAGTTCTTCTTCATATTGTCATGCTTTGAGGTCATCTATTTCTTCTGTATTTGACAGCTGAACATTAAATGTGGTAGACAGTTGCATTTCTCATTACGAAAGGCAGACTGGTATAGGAAATTTGTTCTTCAATATGCAGCCCTTTATTTCTAGGTCACTAATTTGAATCGATTCCTGATCAATGGTGACTGAAAGGCGTTCATATCCGGCAGCTGTTCTGTGGTCTGTGTTAAATGAGGGGACATCTTAGTCATTTTCCAGCAGCAGCCCCTCTCTCTCAGTACCAGAACAAGCTGGCAGTTTTCACAGAGATGCTATGGCCTGATTGCACATGGCACTTGCAAATATCTGAACAGTGATTAACCTATTTTTGCTTTGTTTTGTAAGGCATGAATTTGTTTTTTCCAGTAAGCCATTTTTTTTTATGGTAAGCTTTTTAAATATTAAATGGGATCATCTTGCTGCTTTTCTATAAACGCATTCTGCCTGCATTCAACACCATGACTGCTGTTGTGATGCTACTGGCAGTGATCAGAGGTTGGTTCTTTACATGCACAATGAGGAGTGCCAAAAGAAGCGTAGGTAGTATCTGTGAGTGGGACTCATAGGTTTTCACTATTTACATGTCATCTGTTTGTCCTAAATGAATCATCTAGACTGCCACTGGACTCCAAATCTCTCCTTTAAAAAATACATCCACAGGGGTCTTGTACATACCAAGTGGAGGTGTTAGTTTCTTTCAGAATTCCACCTTAAATCTTAAACATTTTTTACACTCCCTTCTGTAATAGTTGCAGAAACCCTCTATTACTGCACAGAATAAAAAAGCTTTGTTTTTAAGGATCCATATATATTGTCTAGCAGATATTATGGTTGAGAAAGACAAGTTTAATTTCTTTATTCATACTTTCCAGGTACCAGATTTCTGGTGCGTTGTTGAAGATAATGAAATGCAATGGGGCTTGTTGTTTTCTTAGCCCAAAGTTTCTCTGACCACTCTGACATGACCTTCCAAAAGATTGACATACCATATAAAGGCAAAATATTTTTCTCCCAAAATATCTCTGCTTTAAACAATGCTTTCCACAAATTACTTTCTGTCTCTGGCAGTGTATGGAAAAGTAATCATTCACCCACCCACAAAAAAATTTCTATCCTTTATTACAATCCCTTTTTTCCCTTTCTCCAAACATGTTAATACCTGCTGAATAGAAACACTTAAAGTCATAATAACTGTCTACTGACACTAGTTCCCAATATAATGAGTTGTTGAGTTTTTCTTTTAGCATTTTGATAACAATACTGTGCAGCCAAATTGTCTGGTAGCATTAAAACTTGTCAGAGGAAGTGTGTAACTTGGCTGTAAAAATTCACTGAAACTTGGCATAAAGAACCTTAGACCAGAACCAAGTTTTCTTCACAAAATATTAAATTCTTCTTTCAGATTCTTTCCATGATCTAAAAAGTATCTTTAAATATGTTCAAAGAGACAAGTTGCAAGCCAGTAAACTATGACGTGTCTAACTATGCCTGTGACAAGAAAAAAGAGGGGGAAAAACCCCTTACAGTGCCTTCAAAATTTCATGTCCAAACAAGTTTATGTTTAAGTAGCATTTCAAGGAATTTCACAGGCATTTATTTCACAGCCCTAAAGTTCGTTCAAGATATTGCACATGAAATACACTTCATTGCATGTTTTGGGTTTTCTGTTTTTCTTAAAGCCACATTTTTTACAATTTTGGGGGGTGTAAGGGGAGGTGTATGGTGATTATTAGTCTCTGTAGATGAACAGAAAAACTAAAATACTGAGAATTTTTTTTTTTTTTGTTATCTATTATACCATATAAACCTGAGTTCTCTATGCTTAGAGTCAATGGAGTTACTCTTTTTTTAACTTTATTTGACCAAGAACGTTATTACAAATAATTATTATTTGTAGTATCGAAGCAAACTGGAACTCTTGGTCAGGAATGGGGACCACATTGCTTTAGGTATTGTACAATGAGAACAAAAAAAAGGAAGATTTCAGGAGCCTGAGTGCTTACACTAGATGGAATCAGACAGCTTGATGGGAGAGCTGAAGGAAACTGCAATAGCACTTTTTGAGGTCAGGAAACAAAGTAGGTTTGCATGTGTTTGTGGGAATTTGCTGCCAATCCTCGGTGGAGAGAAAGATGAAAAATTGAAAAATGCATGGCTGAAAATTGGAAAGGAGATGATGGGAATTGATAACACAATCCTAATGGAGGTGGCAGACAGCCTTTCAGTACTGATTACAGTGTCATTTAAGTGGGAATAGGGAAAGGTGGTGCATTTATAGTTATAGTAGAAAAGGAGGAAACAGTGCAAAGAGATAAACAGAATTATGACAGACTCAGGGCAACAGATGGGGATAACAATCTTGACAGTAGCAGTCCAAATAGATATGATGAGAGAACATGGTTGCAGTTGTCAGGAACAAAAGCAAAGGATACTGCAGTGAGTGAGATACATGGCTGCAACACTAAAACTAGTCTGGATATGAGTTTTAGCTATACGGATGAGAAAAAAAAGGCCCGTGCTTGTGACACAATCCAAAAAAATTAGCAAGACATAAATACATGCTGGAAATGAGGATTCTTGGAGACATGCCCTACGCAGTATGTCACTCTCTAGAGCTAAATGTAAGGCCAGGAGGTTTGGTTGTTCATTGGTACCAAAAAGAAGAGGCTATGGGATGCACTGGAAATAATTGCTGTAGCCCTGCAGGTTGTGGACTGACTAATGAAAAGGAGAAGGAGAGAGAAGGAAACAATGCAAAGGGAGGGGGAAGAGGGAAGAGTAACAGAGAGGTGAGAGTCCCAGCTGGAATGCAGCTTTTGACACCCTGCTCACACCAAGCAGCATTTCAGCCTCATGGCCCTCAAGTAGTATTCATGCCCATACTGGGTGCAGCACCCCTCATCTCATCCACAGCAGTTACAAATGCACATAGGTGGCAAAATCTGCTCCTCTGTGCTCTGAAAGACAGATCATGAAATGTTTAATTCACTTTGAGACTCACTTTGAGACTCTTTTTTTTTTTCTTTTTTTTTTTTTTCTTTTTTCTCCTTTTTTTTTTTAATTTAAGTGTTTCTGGGATTATCTATATATCCTGAGTATTACTTCCTGGCACAGATTTGGACTTAGTTCAATTTCTTGTGCTCTAGCTCCACTGATTTCTATCTCATCCTTGAGACAGCTCAGAATTAGCATATTAACCCTTAAAATTCTTTGGATCTGATTCAGAATATATCATTCCATTAAAAATCCAACATTTTAAAGCATCTGATATTAACCAGCTGTATCTTTATAGATATTACATCAAGAAATGAAAAAACCAAATGCATTTTAGCATGCCAAGCATGCTGAAATTTCAGATTACATTTAACTAAATTCATTTGGAACCTCCAGTTCTAAACAGAGGTGTACCAGTCCTGTTTTTTGCTCTACTTATCCAGAGATGTTTCGTTTCTTTAAGTGGATTTTAAATATCTAGGTTTTGCATTTACATATATATGCAGGTGGATTACGCATATAGAGCTATGAGTTTGGCACTCCAAAGTATTAAAACAAAACATTTTTAAGCCAGATGTTCATATATGTTCACATTTTTCCTGACTCATACAGGAAGAATATTCTTTTAATAGGCCTGGCTGGTATCTTTCGTGTACATATATATACTGATGTTCTTAATATATGCTTGTTCCTAAAGAATGAAAAATCTCCCTCTGCCTCATATCTATAAAAGGGCTTTTATTGATTAAAGTCACATTTATTCTAATGTTTTAGGGATTTGCGGGTTTTAGTTTTTCACTGTTTTTTAGTTATTTTCTTAGTAAAATTCCTCCTTGGTGTTTTTGTTGGTTTTTTTTTTTTTTTTTTTCTTTGCATGTGATAAATCAAGTTACTTTTTCACTCTGGACTCCATTATGGGATCACAGTGGCTATACAAACCACACAGAGTTAAGCAAACAAAGGAATTTTTTCATTTTCTCTTTCATTCAATAAAGTTCCATTTTCTGTCACCCTGCAACCTTTTGACCTGGCTCCTAATGGCACTGGTCACTCAAGGGCAAAAGTTCAGCTGTAGGTTAAGTCTGTGTGTGTTTGCACTGGGCAGGGAGACAGTGGGCTCTCACTTCTTGTTGTCTCCCCCAACCCTGCCATCACTCCCCAAACGCTGGCCTCAGCCCTGCTGAGCTCTCCCTGCCCCAGATCTCCCTCTGTGAGGAAGGTAAGGAGGGCTGGGAGTGAGCTTTCCCCCAGCCTTTTGTTTTCCTTGCAGCTGTCAACAAAAAAACACTGTCTTATTTTCTTTCTCTGGAGGTGAGAAGGCAAGAGAGAACCATCCAGCCAGGGACACTGCAGTCAGTGCTAACTGCCACTCGTGCCCATCACTGCTTCATTCTTCTTTGCCTCTAGAAGTTGCCTCTATTTCTGAAAGAGATTATGGACCTCTTGTTCTCAGCCCTGCTAGCACAAATTGTCTCAGGATATTGGCTCCTGCTGTGAATGGGGAGTTCCCCACTACCCACTTTTACCCACTTTAGTGTGATTTTTCAAGGCACTCTAAAAGTAAATGATACCTCAGGTTCACCCACCTCTCCCACTATCCTCCAGTGGGCTTTTCCAGGTGACCTACTGACACATTTCTACAGGTCACTAGAATCATGCATGGCCTGGAGACTCACACTGCTAGACAGAGTATCCCCTCCAAATCGCTGACTCTGGCACGACATGCTGCCCTCTCTTTCATGGGAACATAGAGGAGTTTAATAGCTCCTCCAAGGCAGTTCTTCTCAGCCTCCTCTTGGCTGACACCACCAGGCACCAGGCCACCAGCCAGCCAGTGAAATCACACATACCCAATACACCTTTTTGAACAGGTGATTTGCCAGAGAGATTCAGTACAGGTGAAGCTTACAAAACATTTGGAGGAGTTTGCTCCCTCCCTGACAAAGGGGACTGGTGAACAGGGTATCACCGAGTCCATTTCTGGCTCTGTAGACAAGGAGGAGCAGGGTAAACTGTGCTGCGTGGCTAAGACAGCTGATGGTCTGCAAGGGGGACCACTAAAGTCTTGGGTATACCTAGCGCTGACTAAAACCCCATCCTTTCCTTAAGGAAATTGTTGGCTTTAAGTCTGACAGGCTGCTGAATATGAACCCTTGACTTAAAGGAACAAATAATGTTTACCCTGTAACAGCCTGCGAATTTGAAATTACACAGTCTCAGAATGGCTCAGAATGAGGGCTGATAGGAGTGCAGATGGTGCAGTTCCCCCCCATCTCTCCTGTGAATAACCACACCTCACTACTGCCAGAGCATCCTACAGCTCCTAAGAGTGGCAGAGAGGGCACAGGTTGTGGAGCAACTTTTCTGGAAGGTGGGCAGTTGAACAGCTCATGCCCAAAAGATGGTCCAGATGGGCCTGTAAATAGTGGATCTTGGGTGTCTCTGCTTCTGCTGTGGGATGGTGCCTAACCTGAGAGGGCCCTAGAGAACATGGTGGTTCCTATCAAAACACTTATGAGCTGCAATTTCTGCATGCTACAAACCAGACTTAGAGGAAAAAAATGGGCAATAGGTAAATGCTTCCTTTTAAGAGTCCCAGCAAGGAAAACTAAGGGCCCTACCCTGAGGAAACTGAGATTTGATTCAAAGAGTCCAGTTATATAGTCCGAGTTTTAAACATACAGTACAACCCTTCATGTGCTGAAGCTAAGCTTAGATATAAATGCTTGCTCCATAGGATAAACCAAGCAGGGTTCTCTCTTAGTGCCCAGAGAAATGTTACATAAGAATTTAAACTTAGGTGGGATTCTAATTGTTCTGTTTTACTCTGGTTTAAGGTGATTTGTAGAGGTCTGTACACAAAATTATTAGAATACACTGAAAAGTTGAGAGAGTTATCTGGGGACAAAATGAATAGGAACAAGCTTGAGCTGCCAGGAGTACCTGAAGACACATACAAAGCATTGCTTACTCAGTGGATTTTCAGTGATGCCCAATAATAATAAAACAGCCAGGTATTCTAATCCACAGGGATTTAGAACAAACAGTTAAAATCAACTTAACTTTGATTCTCAGACAATTCATTAATGACCTGGTAAATGGCAAACTGGCTTCACTGATGAAGAAAATTGGCATAATGAATAATTATGTACTAATTAGATTTGCATGCAAACACAGAAATCTCATTTGCCAAAATCCACCCTACTGTTTAGAGACTGGTGCTGATTCTGAGACTGCCTGGCTTTGGGATCCAAGGGCTAGTGACATATAGAACAAGGTAGCCATGCCCACCCTATACAGCAGTTTATCCAGAGTGGTCCTCAGTACTGTGAGCCCCTGAGATGTTCCTATTACTCATTTCATGTTTTGTTCCAGTTAAAAGTGCCCAAAATAGAAAAGGGAGTGTGTCACAGATGCCAGGGAGGAGTGAAGTTATTTATTGCCTTTGTTGGTGAGTGCTGTGAAGGCCTGTATGGGTGTTTGAAGCTTGGGATGCTGTCAGAGGATTGTTTAGGACAGACTGAGGTCAGATTGATACAGTCATGTTATCTGAAATGAGCCCTATTTAGCCACTCCTGAGCTTTGTCACAGTGGCAGCTGACTGGGGCAGTCCAAAACAGAGTCAGGGAATGGAACAGTAGTTATGCAACAAGGAAAATCAGGGATCTGGGGCTCAAGGAGAGGATTGTGGCCTCTCTATTGGTTAATGTGGTAGTCATAAAATCAGAGAATGCCTCGGCAATGAGGGGACACATTCAGTTACCCAAATATTGAGAAGATGCTGTTTCAGCTTCTTCAGATATGTCTCTCAGGGTCCAGGTGACTGCAAAAGTCAAACAGATTTAGGCAATACATTTGTAATGCTATCAGATAGGAGACAATGTTAAGATTTTTAAAGAAAGCCAAAGTTCCTTCTTAGTCCCCTTACTCTGACAATTAAAGCTTTTGGGGAAAAAAAGCAAAAATGTGTATATCACAAGACTTAGAAACACTAATGTTGTGAGGCTCCTCATATGAAAACTTCTTCCAGCAGGCATTAGTATAGGTGCTTCTGGGAAAAGCAGTGGTGTTTATGTGTCATGTACAGCTCTATTTTCTTTTTTTCAATATACGTGAATATAACTAGATATAGATATAGATATAGATGTAGATGATAGATATAGATATAGATANGATAGATATAGATAGATATAGATAGATCGATAGATCTAGTCCCGCTAAACTCATGTCAAATTGCATCTTTACTTATTGCAATTCTTGATCTATTTAGTAGATGCTCCAAAGAACACTAAAACATTTCCCAACAATAATAGATTTTTATAGATTTTGATAGTTTTAAAAATATTATCTACAATTAATATTTCCTATTATTAAAACAATAATAGTAAAAAATTAAACAAGACCACAAAGTCATAGACACTTCAAAAAACATTTTTCATATGTGAATTTTCACAGAAAAGTATTTCTGTAGCAAAATCCTATTTTCCATTTTATAGAGGATTTACAATCTGATATATACAAAGTAGGATTAAATACAGAAAGTTATTTATAAATCATAAAATTATTTATAAATTAATTGAAATATATATAATTGACTCTGAATATTCACCTAGCTGCATCTTCTTTTATGTTCATATATCCCTGCATTCCAACATCTTTAAAAGCTGGGTTTATGCAACAGCAGACAAACAGGGAGAGCTACTCATGGAATCATTCCTCAGAATTTAAAGTAAAGTAGATTGGATGCAGTAGTTACCTGTGTCACAAATGTCATTCTGAAGACTAGAGATAATCACAGCTCACATGCTGCATATTCCACATGGGTGATCTTTTTGTCTTACAGAGGAAAAGCCAGGTAAAGCACCAATGTACTCTCCAGCACCTAGGGAGATGACATTACTTGCCTTTCTAAGCAGGGGCAATGCTGAAATCACAGCAGTGGAGTGTGTGCTCTGCTCCCACCTCACTCAAGGCCTCATGTGGTTCATTGGCTTGACTGGACCCCAATAGCAGCACATAAGTTTAGTGTGCTCCTCTGGTTTTGCTGCAGCTACAGCCCTGAATCTTGTCCAGACTCTGACATTAAAAGCTAACTTGCACATATGCCTACCTAAACTGCAGACCCCATTCTAATTGCAACATAAACCTACCCTGGAATTGACCTGGAAGACCAGACACTGACTCGAGGTCTAAGGAGACCTGGTTTTCATCACTAAAGAAAATGCATCTTTGAATGATTGATGATGATAAGATTTTACTAATCAGCTATTAGCTCTCAACTAATTTGTTTTTTTGGAGAGCTGTCTGACTGTACCATTGTCTCTTCCTTTTGCATTGTTAATCTGCCAGACCAAACTGAAGGGAAACGTCTCCAAAGCAGGTTGATTTATGCCAGGGAGACTTTCTGGACCACTGAAACCAGGGAAGCAATTTGACACACAGTTTATACTATTTACAAAGAAAAATGTAACGCAGTGGGGAGGGCGGGGAGTAGGATGTGTCTGAAGAAAGCTAAAATTGCTAATGATGGCTTGGCAGGACTGTTAATAGCTGTTCTTATTCTGATATTCCATGTTGATAGCCTAGTGGCTTGTTAATTGATTTTTTTTTTAAGAAATTTGCACAGATTTTTTTTCATGATTTGCCATGATTTTGGCTATTTTCATTACCCCCTCACCATTAGGTTCTGAGTACTTGCTGTCAGTGACACACATGTGGTTAACACATGAGTAGCTATGAATAGGTCTCTTTCACAGTACCCACGGGATAATTCTTAAAACTGTCTGTCTAAAGCTGTCTCATTTTTACTAGGAAAGGAGGGGTAGTTTGAAGAACACTTGTAAATTGAATCTACTGAAGTATGTGATCCAGATTTATTGTAGTCAAGCATGTTTCCTTCAAACCAGAGTTTGGGGTGACCCTGTGGTGGGAAGCTATAATGTACACTAAACAATATTTCTATGACTGTGAAAAGAGAAGGACCCTCCAGGTGCCATCCTCAAAAACAAACCACTCAAAAGAGTGTTTTTTATATTCCATTTCCTGTCTCTTCTGCATCACAAGGGGTGTGTCTAAACTGAAGGCAGATGCAGGCCTACACCATGTTTTCCCTGCACTCTAGTTTGATGGATGTACTGGAAGATTTAAAGGTTCACTCCTCACCTCTGCAAATGTTTTTTCCCCAAAAATATGAGGACAGAACAGGGCCTCTTCTGACCCTAGTGTGCATCCTAGAGGTACTGTAGTATGTGAATACAGGGCATACTGCCCACCTTGCTTAGACTCCAGTGGGGGACATCACCCAGGTGACACAGAGAGACAGGACACCGCTCTAAAGGACCGACTCAGCCATGGAAAGACCCCAAAAATGGGAGACAGGAACAGGGACTGTGCCGTATTCTGTGACTGCCAATTTCAGACAGCGGCCATCATTGGAAACAACAGTCCCAAGGGCTCACTGCCCACAACCAGGTTTTGTTACCAATTTCCAGACTCCTGCAAGCCAGGACAGGGATAGTTTGGGCCCATGCAGCTGCTTATTTAGGCATTATGAGAAAAGAAGGCCAAGAGTCAAAGCTGATAATTTCTATAGTGTAGGAGTGGACTGGAAAGAGTTATGGCATCTTTAGGTGAGGTAAGACTCACTGTAAACCAACAACTTTTTAGAGAAGTCTTCCTTCAGTAATCTCTTTATTTCTTCTCTGTTTTGATTGTTATAATCCATCTACCTCTTAATACTAACACCTAAATGTTGTGTAACTTGAAAAGTGGCACAGGGGCAAACAGACCAATGAGTACCAGTATCAGAATTTCTCATTCAATTCAAATATTAAATTTCTGGGAAGGTCAGGTCTTGACTCACCTAAATTTACAATTGATGCTTTGGGCTATTTTACTGTCTCTTTTACAAAGTCTTCATGATCCTACTAATTTTAAATAAAGATATGATTTAGACCTGGACTATCCCTCTCTTTCTCTTTGTGGTTGAGGCTTTTACATTAAGCAACTCCCAGACCTCGTTTAGGTGTGGACATAGCCATTGTTGTTTGTACCAGCTAAACAAAACTTGTCCAAAACCCTGCCCAAGGGAAAGCCAGAAAGCAGGTAATTATTGAAACTTCCCTCTACAATTTTCCTGTTCCTGCAGCAAATAGACAAGCCCTTCACAAGGCTGGACACTGTTTCCCAGGCAATTCAATTGCACAGATAACAAATTGTCAGTACCCAGCTCAACATCCCTAATTTGCTGAGGACAGAAATGAGACTCCATTCGCCTAATGCATTCTGGAGTTTGATGGAGATAATTCTGCATCCAAACTGTCAGAGGGAAGTTGGAGCAACAGACCATCTTCTTCCCATGCAGAGAGCTGTAATGAAGACATGTCCTTATCCACTATTTTTGAATGAGATCTAAGCAATAGTAATCCTGTTGCAACAACACAAAAACAAAACTAAATTCATCCATTTTATTGAGCACCACAGATTGACTACAACAATAAAGTGGTAATACCTGTCCTCCAATGATTTTATCTTTATTGTTCACAGCTTAATTGTCCCTCTGGAACTAGGATATACAAATGTATTATTAAAATAAGACATCTGGCAATGGCCCTAAATGCCTCTATGTCAGGAATTTACTATCTATTACTTGTAACAGTAAATCTGTTGTGCACATCTGCAGCAGCAGAGAAAATCACATCTGACAGCAATGATACAAAACATTCACAGGAGCTTTGGAAAAGCACAAGACTAAATGAATACAGGCTTTTACAGTCCTTCACTATCTTCACTGAACCTGATCAAGCTGAAGGAACCCATTTTATGGCACTTCTCTCAATTTTAAATCAGCCATCATTTCTTGAAGCAGAACACCAAGGAACCTTTTAAATAAATATGCCTATAATGAGCTCTTTTTCATGCCACATTTTATGAACTGTGTAAATGTGTAAATGTTTGTGGGCTTTGTGGACTGGAGCTTAGCTGTATTTTCTACCTGAAATAATCTTAGATGCTCACACGAAAGCNTATATGACCAAGACACTAGCTCAAAAATAAATTATAAATTCCTTTAAAATACTTTTGAGAGATGAGGGTTTCCTCAAGAAATATCCAGTAGAATTCTTGGAATTAAGGAAAGGTTAACATTTTGTTATATATATTGTTTCATCTTACTCTAGTTTTATGAAAGAAAAAAAGTTGCCTTGGAGCAAAAATTTATATTTAAACCTCATTCCAGAAATAAACTAATATAAGTTTTATTTGATGTACATAGTTTTGTTTTGTATAGTCCATTTTCCTGAAAGTCTGGTAAAATTGAAGAGATAGAATTTCAAATTAGAAATTCTAATACTCTCCTAGCCTTCTTATATAAAAAAAAATTCTCTCTAAGGATCAAATATGGATTATAATATGGAAAAACTAATGTACATTTTCATTTTAAACATGCAAGGTCAGATGAACAACTTTTTTTAGATTCAGTGAGGGCTTAAAAGAGATACACTAGTATGAATACTTGCAAGACATCACAATTAATCCATTTAGTCTGAACAGCTTGCATAATGTCTCATGTTATCTGAGGTATGTAGGATTTTATAAAGGAAGGGACTTTTAATTCATAATGTTAAAGGAAAAAATTGACTTCCTAAAAAGAGCATACATTTGCTCTGCATTTGACCGTGTTTTGTTTTTTTCCCAAGATAGCCATAGTTTATCACAGTTATACAACAGGTAGCTATTTGGTGATCTTCTGACCTGGTAATTGTTTCTCATATGTCTGTCTTCATTAGTCTTCATATATTTAAAATGGTGCTGTTTGATGACAAGGCAGAACATTTGTTTTGACTACCAGGACTGATACACAGGTTTTTCCACACTTCTAGAGCAAGGATATATTCTGTCATATATTCTGCTGCTTCTCAAAATCAGCAATAAGTGCTTCTTAATATAGACTCAGAATTTTTTTTTTAATTTCTATAAGCCTGCTTTGGCTGGAAGAGGTTTTAATTTTTCATGACATTGAAGAACCAACTCAATATCAATACATGTTTTATAGTCTTAATGTAGCACCCAGGGGAAATAACACTGCATCTCCAAATTCTCTATTTTTTTCTTCCAGCAGACCAGTAATTCCCTATTTGGGTGACACATATGACAAGTACATCATTAAACACCTCTATAGATTCTAGATATGGTTTTGCAAGTCACAGGGGGAATACTGTAATTTTCTCTCAAGAAGAGAGCAGAGGCTGTATCTATGCAACAAGAGATAACTCATACCAAAACACAAAAATATCTGATCAGGAGCAGGGAAGAAAAACCCTGTGAAGCTGCACAAATGAGCAAAAGAGAGTTAGTTACACACTGAGGCAAGCACATGCACATCCTCCTGGCATGAAAGCATGCTAGCTGATTGCTCTGTTCCAGGGATGTGCCAGCCACAAAACAAGCACTCTTTATTTCAAATGTCAGAAGCCACTTCTCAACTGGCAAACATCTGAAGTATGGGACGTTTTTAGGAATATCAGTTTCAACATGTAATATTTTACCAGAAGTGTAAGATAACAACAACAACAACAATAATGATAATAGCGATGATGATAATAATAATAATACAGTTTCATTAGATAAAATGGGAACAGTATGAACTCATGTACTTTCAGCTGAGAACACTTGCTAGAAAAATGCCTTTCTTAGAATTGAGTGCTATTTCCCAGTGGCCTGCAAAGTGGTAATAAGCAGCACAGTAAGCTGGCATTTGCACTTTCTCACATGCATGTTCTTTTACCAACAGATATCATGTGAGAATCCAGGATTAATCTCAAATATCTCTACATTCTTTTACTTTTGAGCAAAAGGTGTGTGAACTTTTTTAATAATGGGGATTAACATTATTCTGGCTATGATTTATTTCTGCTTTACTCAGGATACCAGCACCATCCCGTCCCCTAGATCCAGAAAAATCATCTCCCATAATAAAGAATGCATCCTTCTGTCATGTGGAAAGAAGCCACCAGGAAGAACAAGATTACAAACTATCTTAAGGATAGGAAAGGAAAATTTAAGCAGAATGTATTCCATCAAACTGAAAGCTGGCATGTGCCCAAGAGTGAATATTTCCACTTGTGCCATGGGATCTTGAACAGCAGCCATTGGTCACTGCATTTCTCTTGTATCCCAGCAGCAGGTTGGTCCTTTAAACAGCACTGTGTACCTGGATAGTGGGACATGAGTTCAATATTGACAGAGGGAAGCTTGCCACCTACTGAATCATCACCTGAGTCACCCTGCAGCTAAACCACAGATTACAGAACTGGAAGTGTGTGCTGCTGTGCTGGAAACCATTGGTGACGATGCTACACCAAGGTCTAAGGCAGGGAAACTTCACAGGTTTCAGGTTTTCTGTCTTGTGGTTCCTTGGCACAGGAAACATGAAGTGTACACAACAGGCTATAAAATCCACTTTTAGTATAAACCACAGAGCTTGACGTGCATGAGGCTTGAGAAAATAGTTTCCATTTTCTGTAATAGTGATAGTGTATACAACTTCTACCTGTAAATGTAAAATACAAGCTTGAATTATCTAAACATCCTCCCTTAAGCCTCTCACAGCTGCAAAACCCCTGAAGCAGCCAAAGAAAGAAACATGGCAATGGTTAGCGCTACATTTGAACCACTGGAAAAATAAAGACTGATCCTTATTAAAACCTAAAACTATTTGAGAGGTTTTTTTCCAGGCCATTGAAAATGTTAAGGTGATGGTGGTGGTGAGCTGAGCTCATGTCAGTTTGCTTTTTGCTGCTGCTGCTGCTTTTAATACTGTCGTATGAATTTGACCATTGCTACTAAATGATTTGCTGCAAATTTTTGCAGGATGAGCTGTAGGTAACCTGGTGCACCAGGTTTGCCAGTGGAAGCACAGAGTGAGAGGTAGGATAAACTGCATCCAGGCTTTACTTTTCCTTTACATATGTAAAATAGAAGCACGATATGGTTAAGTAAGGATCTTAATTTCAAAGCTGCACATTTCAATGTTCCTTTGTGTATTCATCCCTCCGCCATCAGGTGACACCAAGCTTCCTCTGTCCCAGTGTATGGTGACCAAGGCACTCACTGTGCTGCCTCCTGTAGGATCCCCACACGCCTCCTCTCTAAGTTCTGTAGCTCTCTGAGTGTCACAAAGCTGGTGAAAAGCACATTCTGCCTGGGGCAGGGCAGCAGCAGAGCGGGTGCCCCACCTTGGTTGATGGGCTTGGTCCTCAGCACTCCAGAGGCACTTGGCAGGCACACCTTGTTGGGGCTGAAGGCTGCAGCCACGGTTGCTCAGGGTATAATGATACCAAGTGGTGGGAGTTAAGTATCCAGCACGAGTTAAGTAGCTGCAGAAGGGATGTGCTGCAAGCAAAGGGACAGGGACAGCGTGTCCCTTAGGGAAGGGTGGCAGATTCCAGCCACCCCAGGCCAGAGATGGCTCAGGGAACCAGCCCCAGGCCTGGCTTTTGTGAACTCCTTAGACAGACAGGCTTTATTTGCATGAAAATAGACTTCAGGAAGCCATTAAAATGTAACAAAAAAGTATTTAATGCCCCAGTGCCTACCAAGCTTATATCAACCTCCTTATTAGACCTTTCTTTTCTTTTTCTTCCCCTCCCTTGGCATTGCTCTGCTGCACAAACAGCCCATATGGAAAACAGCGCAGCCTGGAAACACCTAGCTCTCCGTGTCCTCTTGTGCTGCTGGCTTTTGCAGCTGCTGTTTTCTCAGTGTTGTCTTGGGGCAGTTTCCTGTTGCCATAGCTGATAGCCTGCCAGCGCCTGCCCGGGCCTTTCAAGTGTCAACACCGCGAAGCTGGCGGCGCTGGCCAAACGCTTGTTAATGAGATATAGCAGCTGGGTAGGGGCGAACCACTGAGATGGATAAAGGCACGCCGCTGGTGCAGGAAGCGATGCCTTTTGAATCTTTTCAGCGCCCTGAAAGCATTCAAATCAAAGAGGGTATGTTGTATTCATTAATAAACCAAAGTTCCCATGCAACTGTGTTAAAGCCAGGAGTTTAACTTTGCTATGGACAGGTGATTTTTTCAACAGTGTTTTACACCGGAAGACAAAGGGCAAGAAAACAAGAGTTTATGTACTGCCAAAGGCATTACTTCCCTATCTTACAGCCAGACAGAATTGTTAAACTGAGATAGGTATTTGCCATTTCCTGACAATAAAAGCTTCTTTTTTTCCCTCTATTTTTTATGCTTCAAAGCTCTCAGCAGCCTTCTTGATCTCCTTCTCTCACGCTTTTTTAGACCTATTTCTTAATTTTTTGAAAACCGTGATTAAAAGCTGGAATAGAAAAAAAAAAAAAGACAACTTGTTAAAAAAAAGCCAAAGTGCCTATAGACAGGATTAATGACCAAAGCTGCTTTCATTCAACTGAAGCAGTCCATGTGATCTGTAGTCTGCATCTGTTTTGCTACAGCAGAACATAGGAGTGCCCAACAGCTGGGCAAAACAGGCAGAAAGCAAAAAAAAACCAAAAAAAAACCAAAAGAAACTAGCATACAGTACAAAGTTTTAAGGTAACAAAGAGCACCTAAAGGATCTTTCTAACATTTATTTTTAATTGGGTTGAGATTTTTTCATTTCCTTTTTTTTTTCTTTTTCCTTTTTTTTTTTTTTTTTTTTTTTTTTTTTTTTTTTTTTTTTTTCCTTTTTTTTTTTTTTTTTTTTTTTTTTTTTTTTTTTTAGGCAGGGGCAGCTGGGGAAAAGATTGAATGCTAGGAAAACATGTTTAAAATTGAAACAACCACAGTAGTTATAGTGACAAAATTGCTTTGGAAAAGTTAAACAAAAGAAGTGTTAGGAACAGGAAAGGGCCATATGGCTCGGCAGGCCTGCCATTTTCTGGTTTATCTTAATTGTTTCCCTCACTTCTCCTCAAATGAATACAAGTGTCTCAGACTCATTTATATGCTTTCATTTCCCTTTCACAGTAACTTGTTCCAAGGTAATTTAAGCCAAGCTGCTTAAGTGATATTTAGCTATGTGACTGTTTAGAGAACAGCAGTTTAGCTGTATTCATCAGCCCACCACAGTTACTGTACTTGTTTTTGGAATTTAGTTACACCAAACAACTGCATACTAACTGGCCATCTTTGGGGTAAACTAAGTCAGGCAGACCCTGACCCAGAAGCTTGTGTTTGGATCAAGAAGAGTGCTGCTATTCACCTTCACAGAACTTAACTTTGGTACGGGCATATTCTTTCACTCTAAAATTTAATCCTGTGAAATATAAAGGGGTTGTGTGGGTTTGGTTTTCTTCACAGAAATGTAGGTATTTAATTTATATTTTTCTCTAAAAAGCTTCATTTTAATGCAGTCATCTATCACATTCTTCTAACTGAAATGACAGATGAAACCTGAATTTCCCTGTAAAACTCCCCAAAAAAATTTTCTATCAGACTCTGTCTCTATTGGGGGAGAGAAAGAGTACTGAGGCTTAAAGGATATTTTTATATGTGACAAATTGTTCCATACAGAAGATTTCAAATCAGGTCAGCCCGACGCAGACACCATGACCATTTTAGCCCAGATTTTATCTGTTGTGATTCCTGTGCTGCCTACCTTGTCACAGAGACTTCCGTGACTGCACAGGGTGTGGAAAATATCGAAGGAAGGTGCATTTGGGTGTCTGGGATGGCCATGACATAAAAAAAGGACCCTAAGTCAGGCAGGAAAGAGTCAAAACAAAACACTTCCTATTAATAATAACATCAAGTGTAACCATGGCAAGCTGTTAAGCCTTTAAATAAACATACCATGGCAAGCTGAAGCATAAGTTTCAACCAGCTTGTTAGAACACAGTCCTCTGCCATGACAGAAGTTAAGATGTTCTGTATGCACGAAGCCTGTGCCAGGGCATAATCCGAGTTTTGGCTACTCTGGCTACTCAGGGTAATCAGCAGATTAGTGGAGAAGCACTGTTAATGGAGGAAGACAGGCCTTTTCTCATCTTCAGGATCTTTTCAACCTCAGAAAGTGCTGACTTGCAGAATCTGCTCAGAAAACTCTTGTTCAGGCACAAGGCAGTAAATTTTCTCATTCTTACAAAAGATAATGGATGATTAATAAATGAGTCAATTCAGTGAATGTCTGGCCTGTGCTTCTCCCCATACAGCTTCAAGAAGATAATTGCAGCAATGGGGACACAGAAAGGAGGGACAGACATCTGTTGGGCTATAGTGGAGATCCTGTTTTAAAAACAACTTCTGTAGGTTCACCCACTTAACAGAGAAAAAGTGGGGAGGGAGGGGGGGAAGATTTTCATATCAGCAGCTTTACTGAGGGCTTAAAACAAGGCAGGAATATAAACATATGATTTTTTTCTTCCACCACTGCAACCCCACAGGTGAGACTTCTAGGTTGCCCAGACCAGAACTCCTGCCTTCAGCAGAATAGAAACCAAAATATTCCTGGACCTGTTGACAGCTTTTTTACCTTTTTCTGTCTGTTTTTTAAATGTTCACAAAATTATCAAACCTGTAACTCAGTATTCCTGAAAAGCAGATGAAAGATTAACACAGGTAATTGCTGATGTTGTCACAATGAATTTGTCTATGGCAAAGGTAGGGAGAGTGTAAACTGTTTTCAGTGACAATCTCCTCAAATAAGAGAAAATATTTTTAAGGTCCTCTGAGAAGAATATCATGAAGCATGGCTACTGTCCTTTGGAATCACTTGTATTTGCTACACAATTTGATTGATTTTATAATATACAAAAATATCACAGTAAGGGATGGAAGCTGAAGGCAAGCAGCTTTTACACACCCCCAAGACACTGTCTAATTTTATCGTAGCACACCACTGTGCTTTCTGATAAAACTCAGGCTACATCTGTTCCTAAGTCTAGGCTTAGTTCCTAAGCTTAGCTTTGTCATAAAATCTCCAAATCATGGCTTTTTCCATATTAAATGCAATCCGCATTTGTACTTCTGAGTATACATGGCTTACGTTACCATACCAGTGTGAGATTTGTGCTCCAAATGCATTGTTATTTCCTTTGGATGCATGAGATTTTCTAAATTGCAGACAGACAGACAGACTGTGACTGGTTCCTTTCTTGCTTATGTTAGCTTGGATTCTGTTCTCGGCTTACCTTTTCTAAACTTAAATGTTGTTTTTGATATCTCTTCCTCATCTCTTTGGTTTATTGGATATTTCCTCTGACTTTAGATACATAACAAGACCACTATTAAATGCCAACTCCTGAGCATGAAGAAGCACATCTCTTCCCCAGATTTGTCCTTGGCAACTAAATGAAAAAGCCACACCTTAATGAAAAAGCTGCACACACACATTTACCATCTTTCTCCTTTCAATCCAAGGACTGTAACTATATACGTGCATGTTTGTAATGTCCTTGTTTCAGAGAAGGACAGATTGAGCCCATAAGAATCTCAAACTCTCCTGTATTCCTAAAATAAACTCCTCTGTATCCATGCAGTTTCCTTCAGCTTGCTTCCCTCAAGGAACTGAAGACTCTGAATGCCTGTGTCTAAAGCAGGCATTTGGGGCATTTCCTTAGGCAAGTACATGTTTTACACCCCCTTCTCAGAGAGAGCCTGCAGTAAGCTGTGTGGACTATGGGGAAGAATGCTGGAGGGGATCCCAGTTATGTTAGATCTGCCAACCTGACAGGTTCAACAGAAACCTCTGAAATTTCCTATTCCCTACGCAGTGACCCGTGGCAAATCTGCATGACAATGTATTGTGTAATTGCAGGAAGCCAGTGCAATATCATTCAGCAACAGGAAGCTTGGGAACTGTTTATAGCCACCACCACCACCACCAGCAGTGACAAAACCTGTCATTACCTTGTGCACTGTTTCTTCAGAAACATGGATGCAATTGCAAAGTCTTATCACTCAGCTTTATAGGGAAGATCTGTTGAGTAAAAGAATAACATGGGAAGAGCAAAAAAAGAAATTTAGTTTGGTTGATTGCTGTCATGATTACGTTACACAGGTTGAAAGACAGTTTCAGCAATTGCTTATTGTGCATGAGAAGACAGAATTGTTTGCCATCAGTTAGGCTTCAGTTAAGTTTACTATTCCTTATCTCTTGTTTAAGGTAATACTTCAAAGGAGTACTTGCTTCTTGCCCTTTGACTCAAGTGGGCACAGCAGTGGGATGCCATGTGGGAGATGCAGATTTGAGAGCCTTCATGTGCTCTCAACTCTCAGGCTAACAAGAGGCAGGTAATTCTGCCAATGTTTTCTCTGCTAATTTAGATTAACTCATGAATTCATGTGCAGAACTTTCAAAGAGCAAAATTATATACCCATGGTGACTATGGCTAGCAAGCAAAGAAACACATCACAGGCCCCTATTAGCTATTAGCTGAGTTCTGGACACATTGACAGCCAAACAGGTCTTTTAGGATCCATGCTCATATTTCCAAAAATATGAAAACAAAGGAAAACCTGTTTGGAAAGGAAACCTATGAGCCCCCAGGGTTTAAAATAAAACACCACTCGATAGGCAAGTTTGTTCCCCAAGGAGAAGAAACTGACTATAGCTTAAATATATGGAAGATCTTATGCTCTCAGAAATTTCCAAAATCAGGCTGATTCTTGGCATGAACTAACCTTTCAACTCCACTTTTAAAAATTCTGAGCTCTTCATTTAATGAATATCTCAAGCAGGCAAAATCAGGTCACCAAATGTTATAAACCCAAAGAGGGTGATGTATCCACCAAAGATATCCAGGCAGTAGCACCTTCAGATATAGAATTTAGACTGTCTCTGGTAGAAAACATTGTAACCTCAGAGGCGAGACAGTGGTGGTTCTGCTAACATCATCTTCTCTTGGAGGAATAATAGATTTGCTGGACATAAAGAGGCTGAGGAGTTTTCATAAAATAAAATGACACTAATAACCATTGCTAGAACTGACAGTCACAGATTCTTCAGTTCAGTAGCCATGCTCTTCATTATCATTCCAAACCCCCTGGAAATAGATTTGGTATGAAATTTAATAAATTTAATTTAAGATTAAATAAATTAAATTAATAAATTTAATTTAATAAATTTGGTATGAATCCACAAAGTGCTTCTATATCTCAATTGTGTGTGTGGTGGAGGGGATAAGGTATTAGTTCAAATTTTTATTAAGATGTATTGTTCTTCTGACATTAGGTTTTGATTTCGGTATAATTTTAGCCACAGAGAGATAGAAGGTTTTTGTTTAATATAATGCTGAAATTATTATTTTTATTATAGTAGTAATTCCCATGGTGTGGGGTAATCTACAAAACTCTACTGTTGTGTTCTGATTTAGAGAGTGAGATGGTAAGAGACCCTTTGTGCCACAATGAAGATTATAAAAAACCCAAAATATTCAGAGCAGAACATAGGTAACAGAATCTGGCCAACAGCTGGTCAGAGATAGGAACAAATAATATAGCCAGGTCTCATCTGTCCAAATTTCAAAAGATACACCCTGATGGACTATTTCTAGACCCAATTTTGTAATCAACTTTTTTTTAGAAGCTTAAAAGCAGCTCCCAAGAAGAGAAGAAGTAGCTCCAGTGAGACTCTTTGGTACTCATACCACTCTAGCACATACGTTTCTAGACAGTCTTCACACCCATGTCCAGGATCCTGGAAAAGCTTGCTCAGCTCATGCTGAGCAAATGAAAATCCTTTTCAATTTAGTGACACTTCTTTGGATGTCCAGACTGCCCTTGATAATTGTACACCTCTGATACATAGTGGAAGCATCTTGTATGGGTGACCTTTTGCATTTAAATGACCAGGATATGGTTAGTTCCAAGGAACGCCGTATGCAGCCATTAGTTCCTACTGCAGTCTTAAGGGCTCTTGTGAAGGAGGGTACTACTTGTTCTAAGAAAAAGTATCTGATCTGACCCTAAACAGGTAACTGCTCAAAAAGCAAGAGAGCTCTTCTATTTAGTCAAACACTTTTCTAGAGAAAAGGAGAAACTGAAGGAGCAGAAGAGAAGAAGGGGAGCGAGAATATGCCTAAAGAACTTGTTCTAGTGGTTTCAGTCCTTGGTTTAAGTCAATGTCTCCCATCTCCTTGAAAATACCAGCTGTATCTAGCCACTGAATTTTAAGTACAGATCTCAGAAGTGCCTGTACAGCTCACAGGTGTTGTGGAGTTTTTTCTGGTTACAAAGGGTACAAAGCAAGAGAAGGAGAAACTATATTTCAAAAGATTACATGTTTTAATCACTAACACTTTCTATTGTTCAAGATTACACTTTTATTAAATGAGTGTTTCACTTTCAAGTACATGAGAGTATTTGAAATATTTCAAGGGCACTTCTTTCAGCTTCTAACATCTAGACGTTGCTGCCACCACTGGACTATTATTTAGAAGGAACATGAACCAGAGATATTCTAACCTCAGCAGTTAGTTTGCTTTACTGACAGGCATGTAGTTAAGTGTACATTAAATAATGGAATGCTTATTTTTCATCATTGTCATGATTAATTGAGGAAATTAAGGGAAACTCAAGAAATGCTAGCCAAAATTTTCCAGTCATCATTTTAGCTGCAGTACAGCTAACAGAAGTACAATACAGTGAAGTCAGTGAGAAATATTTTCTCTTTTTCTTTTTTTTGAGATAATTCTTATTAAAGGATTGTTATTATTTTTATCTTCTTACTTATAAACAAAGTAGAAAATAAATTCCTTGCCAGACATGTTTTGGCATTTAAAAAGACATTAAAAGCAAGTTAGAATCATAGAATCATTTAGGTCATAAAAACCTCCAAGATCATCTAGTCCAATCATTAATCTACAGCTGCATGTTCACCAGTAAGCCATGTTCCTAGGTGCTACATCCACACACATCTTAAATACCTCCAGGAATGCTGACAACTGTTACAATGCTTGACAACCCTTTCAGTAAATAAATTTTTGCTACTATGCAATCTAAAACTCCCCTGGTCCAACTTGAGCCCATTTCCCCTCATTCTAACATTTGCTCACTAGGTGAAGACCCCAACCCCAACTTGCTACAACCTCATTTCAGGTGTTGAAGAGAGTGATAAGGTCTCCTACGAGCCTCCTTTTCTACAGGCTAAAACAACCCCAGCTCCCTCAGCTGCTCCTCACAAGACTTATGCTCCAGACCTTTCCAGTCTCTGGAACTGCCCAAGCCCTTCAGAGCCTTATTTTTAATGAGGGCCTCCAAACTAAACACAGGATTCAAGGCATGGCTGCATCAATGGGGGGAAACTCACTGCCCTGGCCCTGCTGCCCACACTCATGCTGACACAGGCCAGGATGCCATTGGTCTTCTCAGCCACCTCAGCACATGCTGGCTCATGTTCAGCTTCTGTCAACCAGCATCCTCAGGTTGTTTCCTACTGAGCCACTTTTCAGTCACTCATTCCTCAGCCTGTAGTGATGCAGGGAGTTGTTGTGACCATA
Source organism: Cisticola juncidis (assembly GCA_013400215.1). Lineage (NCBI taxonomy): Eukaryota > Metazoa > Chordata > Aves > Passeriformes > Cisticolidae > Cisticola > Cisticola juncidis. The sequence goes on from VXBR01008240.1 coordinate 257,090, forward strand.
GTACAGGACCTGGCACTTTGCCTTGTTGAACCTCATACAACTGGCCTCAGCACACTGATCCAGTTTCCTGCAGAACCTTCCTACCCTCCACAGATGAACATTCCCACACAACTTGGTGTCATTTATGAATTGATTTATCCCCTTATCCAGATCACTGATAAAGTTATTAAACAAAACTGGCCCTAGTGCTGATTCTTAGAGAACCCCATTAGTGACCACCTGCCAGCTGGATGTAACCCATTCACCATCCCTCTCTGGCTCCAGACATCCAGCCATTTTAACCCAGTGAAGAGAGTACCTGTTCAAGCCCGAGCAGCCAGTTTCTCCAGGAAAATTCTGTGGAAAAAGGACTCAAGGGCTTTACTAAAGGCCAGGTAGACAACATCCACAGCCTTTCCCTCATCCCCTAAGTGGGACACCTTGAAATAGAAGGAGGTCGGGTTGGTCAAGCAGGACCAACTTTCCATACTGGCAGCCCTGGTCACCTGCTTGCCCTGTATGTGCCGTGTGATCGTACTCCCTGTGATCCTGCTCCATGACCTTCCCAGCACCGAGGGCAGGCTCGCAGGGCTGGAGTTCCCTGAATTCTCCTTCTGGCTGTTCTTGTAATTGGGTGGCTCATTCACTGACTTTTAGTCAGGTGGAACTTCCCCAGTGAGGCAGAGCTGCTGGTAAATTATGATGGGAATGGTTCAGTGAGCACCTCTGCCAGCTCCTGCAGAACTCTTTGGTGGATCCTACCCAGCCCTGTAGATGTCTGTGTGTCTAACTGGTGCAACAGGTTCGCTGATCATTTCCCCTTGGATTTATGGAAGCTTCATTCTGTTTCCTGTCCCTGTGTTCTAGTGCAGGGAATTAACCATGATGTATGGTGAGTTTACAGGACTGCTTAAATTGAAGCAGTCCAGACAGCTCTGCTAGTTAATAAAACTCAACCCACTTGTAAACTCCTGTTCACCTGAATTTTTGAGTCATCTGGCACTACACAGCCATATTAACTCAAACAGCAAAAAAGACTCCAATGGATCACAGGAAAATGGCACTTTTTAATAAGTGGTACAGCAACAGCAGATCATCACTATTTTTCAGAAGTATTTCTAAGTATTTTCTTATCAATTCCATAAAGAAATGTCCTATCTTTATTATTACTATGACAACCACTCAAAAACACTGGAAAAAAAAAACTACCTCACTTCTATGTCAAGTAATTCAAATCAAATCTGTGACTAGGCTTTCATTTTGGGGTCACATTCTGAGTGCAGGTGGTTCTCATTGAATTCAGCATGGTGCCAAAAATGCAACAGAGAACTGAATTTGGCCTCTATCAGCTAGCCTAAATACATGATATGGTTCTGCCTTTACACTGTATTGGAAAGATACTGTGCCCCTTTAATTTATGAGTCTGCTTATTATCAGTCTTTGGAAAAGAAAAGATGGTTAAATTTAGATTTCCACAGAATGTTTTGATTTAAGCAAAGGAATTCAGTGACCACCAGCTTGGAACATCCTTCTGGTGTCAGAAGTAAGCAGTAAGCAGATTCGAAAAAGCTGTGCACGTACACTTGATTGATTGAAGGGGTGAACAAAGAGAATGTCAGCTCTCCAGGTTTAGATGAGGATCAGGTGGTTTCAAGCTGAAAAGAAACAGGGACCTTTGTTTTGTTTTAAGTAAAATTCTGGGAACTTCCATGATTCCATGTATCCTGCATTGCTCTAAAACACAGGAAGAAAAAACGTCTACAAAAAGACTTGTTACACCATTTTTCTCACTCATTCATTCTGTTGGGATATGAAATCTCCCACATTTCCCATTTTTGAGCAAACTGCTTCAAAATTATTATTCTTATTTGACATTAGGTAAATATCAACTGATAGAGTAGCATTGAGCCAAACACTTTTATAGGGTTGGACATCACAATGCTTCGACAGGAAGATCCATATCCTCAAAAACAATCTTTAATTATTTAAATCCTACATGAAATTAGTAAATAATCCTCTAGTAAATAAATAAACAAACAACAGGCAAATAGATAAATAAAAGCATGTGTGAAAGCAGTACAATAAAAGAGTCAGAATGATTGGCAGTGTCATCAGCAAACTCTAGATCTGGGAGGATCACTGCTAGCAGCCAGAGATTCCTCTCTTATTTCTGTCTGAACACTTGGCAATTTGTGCTGCAGCCTGGCTGAATTTCTTCCTTCAAACTTTTGCCCTGTAGGGTTAGAAAGATTCCAGCTTGCTCACACCTCCCACTGCAGAGAGTTATGCAGACGGATAGTTAATATTCCACTGTGTTTGGCCCTCTGATCATTTTTTCTGACATGGAATTCATCTGCCAAGCTTACCTCAGAAGATGCACCAAACAGGGGGGCCAGGCACTGAGAAGAATACTTTGCTCTCCTATAATATAGCCAGGGATGCTGTACCCTAGGGATGGTGCCCCATGGTTGAGTGAATTATTTTCAATAAATAATGCATTTTTGGGAGGGGAAAAAAAGACTATTTCAACTGAAAGTGATTCTTCAATAGGAATCAGATTTAACAATTTGGATTGGTGCAAAAAAATTTAAAAACTTAAAAATAACAAATTGTGTCATCTAAGTGTTTCTGAAAGAAAAGGGTAAAGAAAAGCAACCTTTATGAAGGAGATTTGGAACAATTCACAGATCAGAGGAGGCATATGCCTTACAGGTTCAAATAATACTATCTAACACATGAAGCTAACATTCAAATCTTGCCTTTGCCTCATTCAGTGTGAGAGCTTAAAATGTGTCCCTTGACTTAGCAGAGCACATAACCAGCCTAGTGAACACATGGGTTTCTCTGTGGAAAGCTGTTCTGCTTTGCATGACAAAGGGGACCCACCAGGTCTGCAGTCAAACCAAGACCTTTCTCTCTCAATTCTCTGCACTGTAAACTTTTAGTCCTTTTCTTCCTTCAAATCGTATTTATTTCAAGTGCAGATTTCAGTAGGACAGTAAAGTAGGGTGTCTCTCAAGGTTCCTAGTATTTAGTCATTAAAATTTAGTTCCCTACTGGAAAGCCCTAACCCAGAGCCCAGGTCTGATGAGTTAGATGCAAAGTGAGTTGCAAGAGGCATGATGTGTCTCTTTCATCACCAGCTAATACATTTAACACTAACACTTGCATCTAAAGGGGAGTCAACTATTACCTCTCTGATCTATGGAATTTCTTCCACTTTGGCTGATTGTCAGCCCAGCTTCCATAGGAGTGGTAGCATTTCTGCCATTCAGACATGGTTCATGCAACTGCTCTCAAGTCTCCTCGTTGCCTTGAGCTCTGGGCTGTTGCACAAAAGGTGGGCACCTCCAAGGGCTGTGCTTCTGAATAGAAGAGGATGTGTCTACTTTTCACTGTGTGGATCTCAAAACCAGAGCACTGGAGGACCAGCTCCCAAAAAAGTTGTTCTCCAACTGCTTTTCTCTCTTCTTCTCCTTTATTGAATGAAATAAAAATAGTTGTCTCATCCTACCAGCTTAGAAATTGAGAATAGTGAAATGCACCTTATTGAAAGGGAAATGCACCTTAATGAAGTGATCCACTTTGAAAGTGCTTTTGGCTATTACATCTCATAAGAAGCTAAATAATTTCATCTCTGAAGGAAAAAGTTTATACTGAAGTCAGCTATAAATAGCAGAGTTTTATTTGAATGGTCTCTGTTCTGTGGCAGGGATTAATTTTGGCTGATACTATCTCTTGTGTAAAATAAACCTGATATTACAGTGTGCATAGTTTAGGATATCAAATGTCCTCTTTTGTTAGTATTATTGTCATTATCAGGTTCCTCATGCATTTAACATAGGCAGATTTTAAAAAGGAAGTTGCATCTAAGTGTTCCTGTGTGTGGAAAAAAGTAAGAATTATTTCTTCCCCTTGTATATTTATCATATCACAATTCCTCTTTCTGTCTCCTGTCTGTTTTAACTGCCAAACTGTCCAATATTTCATGCATTTTCCATTCTTCCTTAGAAAAAAAGCTCTCAGCTATTCAAAGTTACATTGTCCACTCCTCAGTCCTGTTACAACAAGCTGAAATGCTGAACAGAATTTTTTTTTTACTGTGGCCAATTCAGCTCCAGTTTTTGAGATGTTACTTACCATAAACAGTTTCTCAAAATCAACATTTATTTACTGAGAGCAGCACTTTACATACAGAAAAAGAAATATTTAGGAATGTTGGTGTATTTCCAATATCAGCTCAAACGAAACAGGTATAAAGTGTGGAAATGCAGCTCTTTGTAAAGGAGATTTTCTGATATGAGACTGAAGCAGGCAAGCTGAAATTGAGGGCTGCTACATATATTTAGAGCACCTGCTCCCTGGAGCCCTGGAGGGATCCTTTGCAACAGTTCCTTAACTCCCACAATGTGTGGCAGAGCCCTGAGACACTTCTTTGCACAAAGGAGCAGGAGGAATATACTCTTTTAAGTACTGAGTGCTCGGTACCAGAATATCTTTTGGGATTTTGAGACAACAGGGAATTCCTGTAAAGATTTTGTGGACATTTTAGAAACAGTTTCATGAGCAGCCCTCACCAAAACCAGAAGAGCCAACAGGGAGCAGCTCCGAGTCTTAGGCATTTTCTTATTTCTGTCCTCAGTACCAAAAATGATATATATGAAAGCGTGTGTGTGTGTATACATATATTTAAAGCAAGACACTTGCGAAAATTTGGTTTGGACCATAGTTAGGTGAGTGTTTAAACTAGAACAGAGGAGATGGCAACTTCTGTCAGAGGTGACAGCAAAGAACTGGGCCAGTGCTAACCACCTAGCATATGGCAGCTGCTGAAATATTTGAATCTCATTTTCAGTGACAATGTTACAGAGCACTATAACTATCTATAGATTTGTATAACAGATAAAAACATACAGAGCTTTATAGAAAGACCATGTGCACTGCCATCAGGTGCTCAAAATGAATCCACATATTAGTTCACAGGGTGTCTTTTTTCCAATCTGTGACTTCATGATAGATGGGAAAATACAGAAGAAAAAACGGAGGAGATTGATTTCCACATATGACTAGAGATAATCGGGATTCTCTCAAACCTTTCACTAAAATTCATGTGCTAATTTCGATTTTGGTAGTCTTCCAGCAACCCTTTCTTGACTGGAAATAAAATTCCATCAAGAAATCAAAACTGTTTTAAAGGGCTAAATATACACCACATTTTCTCTAGACCACAGCATAATCCGATTCTTCATTTAGAAATTTAATATCAGGAATTATAAAATTTTACTTGCAAAAGGCAATCCTTTTGCTTCTATTTTAATTAGAAAAGTTAAGTGTTAAAATAAACATATTTATTATCAGGCATATCTACTCAGAGCCTGAAGAGAATTTTTGGGGCCTATTTGATAATTTTATGTAGAATAAGTATGCTGACAGAATATTGTCTTTGTATCTGCACCAGAAAAACACCTGCTGATCCATTAGAATAAAGGATTAGACTCTGGTCTGGGAAGACTAGTAAAATAATAAAATATATTTGAGTACTGGAAATAACTAGTTTGAGATTTGAATCCTCTTTTTTCCCTTTTTTTCTCCTTCTTTGGTGAAATACTGCCTAAGAAAACCTTGAGAACCTCAGATGACTGTTGGCAGCTTGATAGCAGGAGAGATCTCACTGCCCTCGGCGTACATATAAAACTTCTGGTTTTTTGGTCACACTATGTATGTACAGATACACACATAAATTGTTCATTGAGTAGTGAGATGAGCTGGATGTGTTTCCTCATGTGTTTCCACTCCACACATCCCTCCACAGTCTCCTGAGAGCCCCAGCTCTTTGGTCAACAAAGCAGCAGCATGTGTTGTCCTGCAGCTAGCAGTGTGTGCAAACTGGTCACCTGCAATCCCTTCAACATTAAAAACATTACAGAAATAGATTACAATGGCCCTTGTTTTTGTTTTTGGTTTTTTGGTGGGGGGTTTTTTGTTTGTTGGTTTTGGTTTTTTGGGGTTTTTTTGTTTGTTTTTGTTTTGTTTTTATACCAGCCCTTTTTGGGGTCTCTCTTGCCTTCACAGGTATCACTTTCTGCAAAATGTGTAGGAAGTTTGGAGTCCTGGGCCCTCTGGCTTGTTACTTTGGTTGTCACATAACAACCAGTTCAAAAATTACTACAGAGGAGGAAAAAGCAAGATGTATTGTCATGCCCCTCACCATGTGATGGCCTAAGCCTCATTCCTCTCAGAAACTAAACTAAACTCATGCACATGTGTGTATATATTTAAGATAGGAAAAATACTAAAGGAGTTATCTAATTTTAAATATACAGATTATAAAACCGCTGAAGAATAGCTCAAACAGAAATGGAAGGGATTTTATGTGATCCAGTTTTAGCTATTTCACAGTTTAAACAAAGCAGTCATGGCACTTCTCATTTCAGTTACATCAAAGTGTAGCACATGCAAAGCATAGACTGAGGCAGCTGAAGACCCTAACTCAAGCTAACAGGAACCTTATGAATGGAGGCCAATGCTTGCTACCCAGTTTTACTCTGTGTCTTCAAAGTGTGGCTGCAACAGGCTCAAACCAACACGTGAAGTCTGAAGTGTGTTTTGGAACTCTATCAAATGATGTGAAACAATAAACTCCTGAGAGCAGTAATGCCTTTAAAATATCAGCTTCAGGTACCTTGTCATCCAAGGAGTTAAAGACAGTAATGAATCCAAGCAAGATTTTGCTTTTTGACAGCTCTGGAAAAATAACCATAGATTTTTACAGAAACCATAAAACAGTACTATGAATTATTATTTTTTTAGGTGTTCTTGGACCAGCTCTAACTCTGCTGTAACAACAACAAAAAAAAATCCTTTAAAAGTAAACAGAAGCTTTTGTAAGGGTACCGCAGGAAAGCGTTGGTCCACAGCCTGATTTTAGGAAAAGGCTGATGCACTAGTAATAGCTACACTCACAAATTTCCTGTAGAACAGTACTTAGCTTTCCACAAGAGATACCCTACAGAGTGGCAGAAAGCCCCAAAGCTGCAGAATACCTGCTAGTCAGCAAGCCTTGTTTCCCGTCTCTCCCGCTCAAGTGTCTCAGGGTTATGTAACAGGAGAAGGGAATGTTCCTCTCGTTTGGCAAAGGACACTGAACCCGGCAATTTGTCTTGATGGGACTGAGCAGAGCACATGAAACTGAGTGAGTTATTGCGGCCTGCGGTTTCAGGAACGGGTTTAAAGATAGCCTCCAAATTATCAAAATTTACATAAAGAAAGACATCTGACTATGGCCATGAAATACTTCTACCAAGTTTGGAAAGCAAAACTTGAGCAGTGAATGGTCTATGTCATAAATGAATTTTTTGGCTGGATGAACAGGCCAGCAAAGAAAGAACATTGAATAAGCAAAGGTTTTAATATTCTGACAATTATAAACAGTCCTTTGTTTTTTTCTTTTTCTCTTACATGCACAAGGATGTCGGCTGGGGAAGTTATATATTCATAAAACATCTGGTGTTCAGCTTGTTGTTATAATCAATCAGTCCTTTTATTTTATTTTTCCAGCACTGCAGAAAAAAATAAAAGGACTCGGACTGCTTAATTAAAGAACCAAAGCCTCTTCCTTCTGGAAACAAGGCTGCGGGTTGTGACTCACAGTCAATTATTTCCAAGATTTGTCTTAAAGGAGGGAAGTCCTCATGGTTGGAAAGAACAATTTCTTGTGGTTTTAATACCTTATGGCAAAACTGTTGAACAGATCATCTCCAGAGCAATTATTTACTCACAAGACAGAGAATGGCATTGCTGGTTAACTGTTTTAAGGCATTTACCTTAAGTGAGTAGTACTGATTTAGAGAGACTATATGTAGATACTTCAGCTTTTATTCCCCACAGTTATAAACGCAGTAATAACACAAGCATGCATAGTTATATAAACATAAGCAGACATAAAAGATAATTAAGCATACATAGTAATAACACTTTCACATAACTGCAGTGCTTTCTAGCTCCCATCATTTGCAATAAGGCATTACAGCTTCCCCAAATGATTTACACCCTGCCAGCACTAAGTTTGAAACATCATTCAGCATAGTTACCCCACTTAGTGGTGGTATCTTTTTGCATCTTACAACTAGAGGGGCACATTTGCAAAGGTTTTTTCAGCCCACTGTCCCTGCAGAGGACAGAGAAGGTATTGTCTGCAGGATGACTGAAAATCTGATTCTGTTTTTGAAAGTTTAGTTAGTGACAGACTCCTATCTGCAGCCTTACCAGTACTTCTAGTGTCACTCAAGTGGAGAGGGGACACGCAACTGCTTAGCACCTACATCCCAGCCTTCACAGACCTGTTCAGAACTTTGGACTCTGAGGAATGTAAAAAGAAATACTGAAAATTAAATTACTTACCAGCCTCATCTCCTTCAATATGTGCCAAGAAGATGTGCCATGTGTATGAGTGCATTCATGCTTGCACATGGACCTAACTATGTGGTTACCATTAACATACTACACCTGAACCTCTTTTAGGCATCAGAAGGAACCCGATGGAAGACACTTGAGCATCTCATGACAACAGATACCCACTCTCAGGTAATTGAATCCTGTTCCAGCTCTTCACTTCCCCACTGACAGGAAAAGAAGTTTAGTTTTCTAGTTTACACGCAGAAACTTTTAGTTAGATACCCAAAATTATGTGTCTTAATTTGAGGGTGAACCCTAGTCAGCCAGTCTGATTTCAGCCCTCACTGGACTTTACTGATCAATTTTGAAGCTTGTCTGTGTCAGTGATTGAGTGAGCTTCGAAAGAGAGTCAGTGATCATAGGAATTGTAGATGCAAAATATGATTAGTAGACATTTTTGCAATTGTGTAAATAGGATATAGCACACATTCTCACATGTAAAATAAAACTTTAAAACTCAAAAGTTTTGAGTTTGAGTCTGAGTTCTTTCATCTCTCTTTGAAAGCCTTTTTTTCCCCCCAAGGTTCATCTCTCATAAACATATTAAAACACCACAAGCAAACAAATAAGATAACTCACTGATGAAATGACTTGCCACATAAGCACACTCACTCTGCAGGAAACCTCGCCATGACTTTGCCGTGCCTACACATTAATGAAAAAATCTTGTGTTTTGTAAATAAGCTCTGCAAAGTCTGGTGGAAAAGTGCTTTCTTCCTTGTTTCATCAATAAAGTTACTATGTGACTTTTAAAAAATTCCACTGCACTAGGAAAATTTCTGTTTCCTTTTATGTCCAGATTTAGCAAGTTTTTCAAAGCCCTTCTTATTAAGAAAAGTTGTGGCTGGAAACATGGATAAGTAGCTACAACGATTCCAGAAGCTATAAATATTCAGGTTATGATATTCAAGAAATTATCCTCTCTGAGGTGGGCTTTATTGTCTCCTAGGGCCCACCTGCAGCTAGGTAGGGGCCTCCCAAAGTGAAGTGGATGGCCCTAAATGATCATAGGTGGTTTTTAAAAAATAAACATAAAATTAGTTTCACACCTACTTAGACAGTTTAGAATTTTAATGTGCAAAGTCTGCCAGGGCTTTGCAGCGAAATAAGGCCATGCATTCAAGCTCCCTGAAGCCAATCAGAAAGCCAGGCTGAGTACTACCCATTTTGCAATTAGGAATCACTGCTCCATTCTAGAGCACATCATTAACAAACTGTTAGTTTGATCACATTTTAACATGTAGACGCTAAAAAAAACACCCTCCTAACAATACTTGAAGAAGAATGTTCCAGCCTCAATCACACCAAGAGATGAGATCTGTTTCATGCACATAATCTAGCACGTAGCAGGCTTCTCCAAATTTTTCTGAACATGCGCCCCCACCACCCCTCCTCCTTCCTGCTGAGAGGCTCCCTCTAGGCGTATTTTGATACATTTATAGTTTTACTTGTGACTTCTGGATGTCTGGTAGCCCTGGCACGGGTCAAAAGCTTTATACCTGGAGTTGCCAGCCATATGACAGGTCGGTCAAGTCTCCTCCAAGATGTCCTGTCTGGCCACCCACCTTCCTCCAACATTTCCACGGAGCAGCAGCTGACAGGCAGCCCGAGCACTGCCCTCTGAGCTGCACGTGCAGCCCGTCCAGCAGGTCCTGCATTTATCTTGGATTTATTCCACATCTGCCAAACACCCCTCACACACATCTCCAGTTTGGAAAAGCTCTAGGTATGACTGAGCTTTAGTCAAACCACTCATTGCCTTTAGAGGAGAGATGGAGAGAGGTATGTTTCACTGGTTTAAATCAGCTTTTCTTTATGTCACTCAACACTGGACAGTGCTTTTTCTAACTGGAGCCCTGGTATTCTGAGTGATTTAACTCTTCCACCTCTACTTCAATTTTAAAGGAGCATGATGAGGAAGCCTCAGACTGTGCAGATTTCCTACCTTGCCTGTGGATCCTAAATAGGGAACAGTCTTCACTGTAGTTGGCATTTGTTTGCTTTCTATGAAAGGACATTTATGCATCCTAAGAAAGCCTTGCCAATTAACTCGGCATTGTTTTAGTTTGTTTTTGCCATTTGCTTACAGTGACTCTCAAGTCCCAAACAGTATAAATTTAAGATAGCAGGATACTTCTGTTGCTGTTTTTTAGCAGTGCATTTTGTATGAATGGATTTCAGTCCCCAAAGTTCCTGCCCAGTACCAAATTTTTAATGCCCTTATAATCAAATTCATTAAAGGACTACAGTGCCAGAAGTGCACCTACAGTTAAACCCAGTTAACTTAGCGAAGGAGGGGCAACTGAGGGGGTCTCCACCACAGCTAGCATATTATTCATACAGGGAAAAAATTTGGGAAATAATATATAATAATTTAGGGAAAAAAGTTCAAATTCTTGCTCTGCCAGCCAGTCTTGGCGCTCCCCCATACAATCCCAATTACTATAAGAAAGATAATTCATAAGAACTAATAAGCTCTCTGTCTTTCTTTTGAAATGAAACAACATGCTCTCTGTGACATCAGATTTGTGAGCCATCCTGGGCAGACAAAACTCAGGCATCACTCCTACCAGCCCACCACCTCTACAGCCCTGGCTGTAGTGCCATGGCTGTTTTGCACCAGCTGGAACAAATGCCTTTTGCTGTGTAGACACAGAATCTGAGGACAAAGGTGTCCCTGAAATATTTCCTCCCTTTGTTCCTTATCTGATCTCTGCTACTTGGAGTCTGTAAGCCAGAATTATTTCCAGCTTTTCCTTTGCTAAGCTTCTGCTGCTGATAATGATAACACCACCTTTATTTAATAGTCTATATCCAGGTCTAGGTGGCTAATTTAAGCATCCAGCTCTAGGGTACCTGGTGCATATCCGCATCCCTGAGCAACAAGGTCCTACTAAATGAGGTAACATGCTTCCCTCTTCTCTCGGTGGAGAGGCAAGTGTGTCTTTGAAGAGCTCCAGAAGACAAACCAAGCACCCTAGGAATCTATTTCTCTATAAAGACTGAACAAGGAGCCATTGTAAATACTGTGTGACTCCTTTCCTGCTCAAACACAGGTCATCTCCCCTTCTTCCAAGAAGAGGACCCACATTCAGAAAGATGGGCACTTTTGCACAGCAATAGAATTGTTATAACGTGTGCAGCATCAAGACTCTACTCTTGATAAAACATTTGTGAAAGTACCCCCTATTTCATCATGATGATCCTGCTAAGCAGAGAAGGTTTAAATAGAACAGATTAAAGTGCCAGTTATCCTTTCTAGCTTGCCTACACTAGCAAACACACCATTATAATTTCTGCAGGGGATAGAACAGCATTAGCACTGGAAAGGAAATGTAAAATTACTTCAGAAGCTATGATTTTAATTACAGTCAGTGGAATGGGGAAGAGGGCAGAGTAGGAAATGAAAATACAAAGAAGAGTATAAATAGCATTGCCTCTGAGGACAGTACTATTTATCTTACTCCGGGTATAAAGTTGCCTTATTTTCTTAACTTCCTGCTTTGGAAAGCAGCCACTAAATTAAAAGGAAATGTGGTTTTGTAATGCAAGGAAGATTTTTTTTCTCTAAATTATAAAGCTGGAGAACCCAAAGTAATGACTAATTTAAAAACCAAGTTGAAGAAAGATTTAGCTGATTCCAAATTATTTTAAAGAAAAGGGAAAAGAAGAAATAAGGAAGGAATTCTTTTCTTTGAATAAAAATAATTCAAATTAATAGTGATTATTAGGAAAAATTTCCCTTTCTCATATATTCATTATTTGACTGGTTTGACTTGCCTTTTTCACATTCACCAGCAAAGTTATCAGGGAGGCAACACTGAAAGAAGTGTCTACTTATAATGCAAAGTGCTACTCATTTTCAGCAAGGATATCATTATTCCCTAAAGAGGTACCTAGAAAAAGAAGCAAAGAAGAAAACAAATGTTGAAATCAATTCCTTACAGAAAATATATAAACCTGAGATTAATTAATGAGTGTCTGATAGGATTGTTTAAATGCATAGCCCTGTTATGGTTGTAGCCAGTACAGGATAACCCAGTGGATCCCTGGCTTCCATGCCAGAAGTAAATTCCCTATGGACTTTGGGCTGTGTTTCCCAGCACCAAGTGTACAGGTCTGGTGCCTCAGGGCACCTCAAACAGCTCCAAATGCCTTTGTTTGGAACTAGACCTCTCCCACGAGGTCATCATTCCCCATCCTTATTTTTGAAAACAGTTCCTAACTTTTTCCTTGAAACCCAGCATTTTATTTGTACCTCGGGCCCATTCAGCACACAGTGTGTTAGTGTTAGGATAGCACAAGTAACATCTATGTCTCTGCTGATAAATCAAAAGCCATCTGACACTGATTGGTCTGGGTCCCCCTGAGGAAATTTGTCTTGGAGACAGGTAGTTGGGGCAGTCCAAAACACCTTCAAAGAGGTGGTGGTTTAACAGGGTGCACCATCACAGGCCCTGCACTCAAACCCCTTCCCTAACCTGTCCACTGGAGCAGTGTAAGCACACACACACAAGACCCAAAGATTTCAAAACTAGCACTTATCTTCTTGAAGTCCTACTGCAGTACTAGGTGTGATATCTCCATAATAAAATTCTGGTCTGTCATGATGAAGTTCTAAAGCTGTTTGATCCACAGAGTTCTAAAATCTGACTGTCATGAAGGAAGGGATGTTTACCCTCTGAAAGGCAGAGAAATGTCATTTTAGGGTAGATTGAAGCAGACTTCAGGAAGGAGGAAGAGGGAAATAACATCTAGCCTTGTCTAGCTCTGTAGTCAGTGAAGGACAAGAGGAGATGTCCATCCATAGTTTAGTACGTACTGAACACACCCCTCAAGATGCCTGTCTCTTACTAATCAGTAACTGTAAACCAGAGACCCAGCTTTCGGATGTATAAAACAGTATGTAACTAAACTTGTCTATTGATGAAATTGCCTGAAATATTTAGATCAGATGAGACTGAGAAGCAAGTATTCCTGTGGATCCGAGCCTTTGTGGAGCTGCACTGGGTGAGGAGTGGCCAGGGCTGACTCATGCTTGATACAGATGGTTCCAGACAGCTCCAACCAACCAACAGGACACAGCTGAGCCCTGGGTAGTGAAAGAGGTGGCACATCATGGAAAACATGTTTAAGAATGAGAAAAAAACACAGAACTCCAGAGAGTAAAGAAGGAAATTAAAGGAGTGAGAAACAACAGAGGAGAGAAGGACAAGGTCAGAGGAAGGAAGGACCATGTCAGAGGAGGAGAAGACATCCCCTCGAGATTTACCTGGAGTTTACTCCCCAAGAAGACCATGACATGGAAGGTATTTCCCTGCAACACACATGAACAGGGTCCTGAAATGAACTGCATTCCTTGGCAAAGACCCATTTGGATGAAGGAAAAAGTTTGAGGAGTAAAGAATGGCAGGAAGGAGCTGTCCCTCATCCCCTTTAAAAACTCCCGGGAAAGGAGGTAGAGGAGCTGGGAAGTGAGGAGTGAAACTGAACCTGAGAGGAAGGGGAAGGTGTATTGGTTTCCATCTTCTCACCATTCTATTCTTTCAAACTGGCAATAAATAAAATTAATTTTCTCCATATTGAGTCTGTTTTGTGCATAAAGTAACTGGTGAGTGATCTCCCTGCCCTTATTTGAGACCATGAACTTTTCCATCCTGTGTTCTCCCTGCTGTCCTATTGAGGAGGGGGAGAGAGAGCGGCTGGGTCAGTATCTTGTAGGTCAATTTACCACAGGAAGTTAAAGTGTTCATATCTGACATAAAACATAACTAGTTCAGAGTCCTTCAAAGTCCCACTGATCTAACAGCAGAAAACAAATGCAAAAGCCCCTGTAAGAACACAGATGGAATTTGCATGTGCAATGCTGATTATGAAGTGATGGGAATACAGTGCCAGGAGGTGGAGCAATTAAGAGTTGCATCAGTCTGCACCAAAACACTGGCCTAAACCATTAAGTACTTGTTGTTTAATACTGAAAATTTTCCGTAGTTTTAGGAAGAGAACATTATAACCTACTTTCCTCAGTATGCTGTAGCTCATCCTCATTTTCATTAGGTCCATTCATGATTGCAAGATAAATAGAAGTGCCATAAATAGAACTGTGTTGGCACAAACATAATTTCTGTACTTGGCACTTGACTTAGGTAAACAACCATGCACTTCTAGTGGGCCTTAAGTTTGAAGCCTCATCCCTTTACACTGTCAATGGCATCTTCTACAATTCAGCAATTTAAATCTGAGGCTGAACTGAATTAACTGCTGGGGTTGTCTGCTTTCCTGCACTGATTACAGAATGATCTTTGCACAAGATTGCTTCTCTGGTGCTCAGGTTGGGGAGTCAGGTCAGGACTGCAGTGCAATGTGTCCTTGGGGCACACCCAGGGCCTCCCAGGCTAGCAGATCCCAGTGCTCCACTACTCTGCACGGCAGCAGAGCAGGCTGGCTCTCACACTCTTGGCATGGACAGTGGTGAACCACAGCACAGCAGCTGACAGCAGGATTCAATCTCTGGGACCTGAAGGAACACTGCCCCTGGAGTAGGCAGTGATCCTGGAGTGGGCAGCTTTTCCTCCCACTGGAGTGCCCGGAGCCAAGATTTGTACCTTTCACAGAAGTAAGAGACTGGGTGCAAGACAGCAAATCCTTGCTGCCAGGAACAGAGGGAGACAGATGTCATCCTCACAGCCTGTCAGTAGCTGTGGCATTGGGTTCTCCAGGGTTTTCCTCCAGGGTTCTGCCAGTGATGTTAATTTCAAGTTGTTGATGTTAACATAGAAGTCATTTAAATGATGGCATCTCAGAATTTGGCTTTGAAATGTTACGGTTTGCTGAAATAACAGAATGCACAAAGATTAACGAGTGCAATCCCACAGAACTTTCTCTTAGGAAAAGAAAAACCACAAGCAGTTTTAAAGAATAATAAGGATGTAATTCAGCATCTAAGAGTTGGTTGTTTATCATGACTGAGACTTCTATGCCTTAGCTGAATCCGTGTGGACGTGCCTGGGACTGCCAATAAATTCAGTGTGCCTGAGTAGTCTGTGTGGAGTGTTCTGTCTGTGTACAATCAGCTGCAGAACTGGAGACATGAACAAGACCCAACATTTATTTGCAAAGGAAATAATTTTTTTGCACTAAAAAACAGCTACCCAAATCTGAGCAAGGCATTTATGATTTTTACCTTGTTGTGTAATTCAAGTTTGTGAATTAACTTCTTCCACAGTTTGCAGACTCCTTCAATGGCAGTGCTGTTCCAAGTGAAGCATGCAGTGAATAGTTAATCATTAATTCTTCATGGTTCATATTTGCTGTCTGCTTTACAGCATATAGTTTGATATAGTTCCTTCCAATAGACTTAATGCTTTCATTAGGAGTCACATGCTGGATCTTTATCTGAACTATTATCACAGTCCAGACATAGCATTACAGCCTCCCTTTGTAAGCCAAAGTTACAGAGTTCAGAAAGGCTTAAAACTTAATAAATACTATAGGTTTTATGGTAATGGAACAGCTGCAGTGGCAGACTGACACACACACCCTGACTGAGCCTGCCTAGTTGCTGTAAACAGGTGCACCTAGAGGCTAAAGCTCCTTCTTTTTTTTTGTCCATGACACTAATTTCATTGTCAAAGTCTAGCTGGACAATTGTGTGTGTGTTGGGGTAATGTAAAAGAATCCAGACACATGTGGTGAACAAAATTCCTGGCTCTTGCAAAGGGAGCAATTTTTTAAATTGAAATTGCAGTTATCATTGTACAGATAAAACTTGTAACAAAAAATAAAAAAATCTTTTGTTATTATTGGAAATCATAGGCTTCTGCATGATATGGGGAGACTGCCCTCAGAATAACAAAAATCACCACAAAGTGGAGTGAATTATAGTACATACTGTTCATTCTAGGTACATTCCAGGAAGATCTAAACCTTTACTTTAAATTTTCAGACATAGCCTGGAATCAGATTCATATGTGCACTGGAAAAACTAGCTTCTCGCTGTGTTAAAGTGCAGAAGTGGGAAGGCAGAGGCATTTGAAAACTTCAGCTCAAGTGCCTTAGATCAGATCACTAGGCCTGTGTCTAGCCTACTCGACCACACCAGAAACACTTTCCTCCTCCTCACTGCACATTAATCCACCTACTTCTTGGAAGATAATCACCACATTCAGGATGAATGGTAAATAATTGCATTTGGCGTTCCCATTTGTTGATACCTTCCATAGGGGAATGAAGTGAATTTAATTTATATTGGATGAACCACCTCTCACACAAAAGTTTTTTTCCTTCCAGCCACTCTTGGAGAGTCTGCTTAACAGGATGTGATGTCCTAAAAAGAGTAAGTGAATTCCAAATAAGTTACTGTGGAACAAAATACTCTTTGCATCAATGCAACACCTTCTCTAGGCTAATAGGCTCAACTGAGAGGCAAATAATGAGTCTGGGTAAAGTCCTATGTTTATACAGCAATAATGCTTCCCTTAACCTAGCAAGAATATCCAGGGTGGCTTCCAGGATCTCTGCATGACACTGAATTGTGCCATAGATACATATCCTCAGCCCATGGCTTTTAAATGGGCAAGTTTCCCTTGCTTCAGGTAAAAAAGGACTTTTCCTCATTGATGTGAAAGAGCCCATAAAATATAAGAGAGATGAAGCCAATATAAGTGTAGAGAAATGTTCTGTGGAAATTAGTTTAGAATTAAATACTTTCTGCAAGTCTGCAAGTCATCCAGTAAAATTCAATACAAATTACATCTGCTTTGGAAATTGATGAGTTGATTGAAAGGTGGAGGTTTGCTTTAAATTCCATATGGTTTCCCTCTGGTGGCTGGAAATTGTGTAGAAACAGAGGCATGTCTTTTTAGGAGTCATATTCTCTGAGCCAGAGATCCCAGCTTCCAAAGACAGTTTTTGTCATCCCTCTTTTATAGTGCATTTCTTGGCTTTTCAATTGGCAGCTGTGACCTGAGCATTTATGGAGATGTCACAATCAGGCTTCATCAGCTTGATAGCTGGAAAAGTCATCTCTACTTGCCTTCAAGAAATCAAACTTTCCAGACAATTTCCCCATAATGATACAAGCGAAGGAATTGCAATGTCTCAAAACTGATTTAGAGATTTTTCTAAGAGAATGCTCTTAATAATTGTCAAGCAGAGGTTTTTCTCATAAAGGCCAGTGGAGGGTGTCCAGCTGGTTTTGAATTTCCTTGTGTTTAAGTCCAAAAAGTTCCACACATTTTTTAGAAACTAGTCTATCAAACAGTGGTTGGCTGTCAGATTTGATAAAAGTTAGTTACCACATGTGCTTAGTATGTGATCCAAAACAGGAAGCACAGCATCCGATGAAGAGGATGACAAAGTGCCAGCAGCAGATATCTGGAATATGTGTTGCTCAAAGAAAAAAGATACTTTGCCATTGGGCAATAGCTCACAAAAATCAACTGTAATTTTCTCCTTTCACTTGGTGCTCTGCAATTCAGATATTTGAATTGTTCTGAGAGCCTTCTCCACATCCTTTGAAATTACTGAAAGAAACAATAGTGATTAATTTCTTCTTCCTGTTTGTCAGTGAATGATGAACATAGTTTTGCTTGAACACTTCTTCAGTGTACACTGCTGATTTATTAATTCAGTATAGGTTGAAATTTGGGGGTATCTGGGGCAAATTTTTAAAACATTGATGCTTATTTATCAATCTTTAAATGCTTGTGCTTTCCCCATAACCCTTTTCCCAAGAATACAGTTTTTTGTGACATCTTCTGAGATTGATAAGGCACAGCATCTTCCAATGCTTCTCTAATGTCCTTTGTGTCCTAAGGTCAGTTCCCTGCTCTCTCCCTTATGGGAATTAACATTTTGATTAACATCACACAAGAATGCTCTGGAAACACTTGGCCTCTTATGACTTTTCTTTCATCAGTGTTGTAAAAGATTTGTCTGGTACTTTCCATTTCCAGTCAGGACAAAATAAACTGCATTAGTACATTAGCATGTATACACTGTAGGATTTTTTGTTTATCATAGTTAGTGCTTAGGTATAACAGGGACAAAAGTCCTAGAAATAGAAGTGACAAGGAAAGTGAGGGGCCCAACTATGATTTTGGTGGATGCCAAGAGCTTTGGCTGTTTGCAGAGAACAGGGTCTACACAAATGGAGAAGCCAGAATACAACTAGTTATACTTCTCACCCCTCTTTTACTGTTTGTTTTTTAAATGTAGAGGTCCTGAATTTGACCACATTCAAATCCTTCTTTTATGCTATCAATGTTTTTATCTTTAGTATTTTCTTGTCTCAAGTTTGCATTTCAGAAAGGATCCATTGTTGGTTTTATCTGTTACTTCCTGTATTTCCCTAATTTTGTCCCACTTTCCCCCGATTCTTTTATAATCCTCATCCAGATCTTTCATGTCTAAGCCTGTTAAACAGACAGACAGCTATGACAGTATAGCACTAAAAAGAATATAACATGTAAATAAGTCTGTTTCCCAGAAATTACTGTATTTCTTTTGGCTGCTCTGTGGCATGACAGACCTAGTTCTAGTGGTGCCACCCTAAGTGAAGGGTTACTGTATTTGCTTTCCCTGCAGCCAATGTAAACCAGAAGCAAATTAGAACCGTTAGCCACGCTAATGGAATTGGCAGTACTCACCCACAGTAGCAATGGGAAAGGCAAGTGCAATATGTGACAACACACATGACCCAGCTCCTCTGCAGATCAAGATGTGACTCACAAATTTTGGAGTCATGAAGTTGGCAGCAATATATGCTGGTCAAGGGGAAAAAACAAACGCCCAAGGAGAGATTATATTACACGTTAGGATTTAGTTTTGAGGCTGGCTTTTATAAATTGCTTCTTTATTTTTCCTCAGTTCCTGCAGGATGACTGCCTGGCTGCAAGATAAAAAAAAGAATAATATGAAAATTTATCTCAATTACCCAGAACCACCAGAAAAGTTCCCATTGATCTTCAGACTGGATTTTCATTTCTATTTGAGAAGTCAAACAGACTCTGTTCAGAGGTTCAGCTACCAGATCTAACTGATTACCCCAGAAAGAGGGAGCATTTGAAATAAATGGAACAGCTGTCTGTATTGCCTCAGCTATTAAAGGAGCTGAAATTCAATAAAGAAACATAAATAATGAAGTATTTTCTTGGGCTGCATTAGGATGCAGTTGGAATCTTTTCCCTTTCAGCTTCCTGGTTCCCTGTGGAATGCCCACATGTCCCAGGGAGCTTCTGGGACTGAATGACTAGAAGGTGGATTTCCTTTTGATACAAAACCAAAAGGCATGGAGGATGACATCACTCCAGAGTCAGGAAAGGCTTGCTATTGTTGTCATTTAAATTTTTTGGTGTAATTTTTGCTTCAAATAGAAGAGTGATTCCAGCTAAATATTGTTTGCTTGCCTAGTGCTTGTAGATTTTTGTGAGGGGGAGGTTGGGGATTTGTCCTCATGTTTGCATTTTTAAATCTATTTTTTAAAAGTTACATGGAATAGTTACTTTTCTAACAGACAGGGAGTTAGAAACAAACCTGGTAAGAGGTTTTCCCCTGACTCTCAATTACACTGAGCTATTTTGAGTTATCTGACTCGTGCCAATATCTAGGCCAGTGCAAACACCTGTTTTCTAAGGCATAAAGTATTGCCACATAGCAGTTAGTTCTGCAGCTTGAAACAAGTATGCATTTTGTCATGACTTTAAATGAAATGAAGCCATCATGTTTATAGGAAATGTTTGGATTATTTCTGTCCTGGGACAAAGGCTTAGAGGGGAATCCATTGGATCACCTTTCTTCACTTAGCTCTGTGCTGACCACTGGGAGACAGCCTGCATGATAAGAAGATAGCCTCTGCTGTAAATATAACAAGTGACAAACTGTGACCCCCTCTCTTCTTGGTTTCTCACTGAGAAAGACGCAACCTCGGGTATATTTGGCATTCAAAGATGCACTTCTGGGAGACACTGTGACTCCAACGATGATCACGGCTATGTGTTTTTGCAGTTCCTTATGAATTATCAAGGGAGAAATTCCACATTATGGATGAGTAAGATGAGATAGATATATTTTTTGAACAAAAATAACATCTGGGTTTCTAGTCAAAACCAAAAATCTCTTTCAAAACAGACATGGATGTTTCATTAAAACAAACCCCTAATTTTTAAAGTGCATTAAAAGTGTTAACACGGTGCCTGCTGCCACAAGAGCCCACTGCAGTGCTGTTGAAGGAAGGAGGACAGCATCGTTATTTATGAGTGTCTGCACTCTCTCAGCCTTTCATGAAACCCTAATTTTATCTGGCAGCTCTTAAGAATCTCTGAGAAACTGGGTCCTTTGTTACCACTGCATCCATCTAACTTCTGCACCCAAAAAGACATGGGCACTTCTTTCATAAATAAAGAAGTCCAAACATTCTGACATTAATGCCACACTACTGTTTTAGGCCCTAAACTTTCAAGCTCCTCTCTCTGGGCAAGCACCAGCAAGTTCTCCTTTTTGCTCGACTTCCAGCTCTGGCTTTTACAATAGTTTTGCTGAGAACAGAATCAGGCCTCAGTCATCTGTTTTCATGGGGGGAAAAACAAGACAAAACAAAAAAAACAAAACCCCTTTATTACTCTTTGACATGAGTAGTGCTAAGACCAAAGGGGTTATTTTTCTTCCATTAACTTTTGCTAACCTCATCCCTCCCTCATTTTTTTTCTCAGATTTACTCCCAAACAGTTCATGCATATGTGTGCATGTGCCTGTGTGTCTGTGTGTGCATGTGTGTGTACGTGCACATTTATCCTTACAATGAAAAGGAATCTATCTGTTCAGATAATTTGCTGTTGTTTGCAACATGATACAGCTAGTCCTTTTGACTTCAGTGTGAATAAACAGTCTGATCTGGTAAAATAGGCCTTTTCTCTCCTGAGAGTTTGTTCCAAGACTGCAGAACCGAGGCTAGCAAAGAACATCTGCAACAGTTAGTGGAAACCCTAAGAATCCTTGTGAATAAATAGACTGGAAGCTAAGCTGGAAATTTCTCAGTGAGATATAAATTTTAAAAAATGAAATCCAGTTGAAGTACCCAGATTCCCTGGGAGAATACAAGCCTAGCCAACCCAAGTCTAAATACATGTGGTAGTGATCACTGTATGCTGTTTCCAGTTTAGCATCAAAAACAATCACAGCAAAATTATTGTCATTCAAATTTAGCTTCTAATAAAGAAACGTTAAAAAAACTCCTTTATAATGAAGAAGTTTGTTAGAAAATTTGTCAATTTTTTAATTTTTTTTTTCGTTACTGTTATCAGATATCTTAGATAGCTATTACATTTATCAGTAAAGGCCACCAATAAAGAACAATGTAGATCAGGTAGATTTAAGGGGAGTAATTCAAGCTTTACATTGGTCTGCTTTTTAAAATATTCAGGGTGGTAACTATTTGCAGATCAGACTCAGTGAAAAACTGTTTAAAGGCCGAAATCACTTAACTCTTTGGACTTTCACTTTCATACTCTCTCTTTCCTTAGACATGCCTTCTTCATTTCATTTGCATTCTCACTCTCACAGTTATTAAGCTAACACAGTCCTTAAAGAGTGCCTTCAATTGTTTTGATGTTTACCACTGGCAGAGTGTTATGAAGCAAAACATTTGAGTTATAGAGATTATAAGTTAATAGATATGAGTTACCAGCTTCGTGGGAAATACTTCACCCTTATAAAAAATAGAGGCAATATTGTTTGGCTTGATTTAGTATAGCTTTGGTACGTTGAATAAATCATTTGCAGCTGGCTGAGCGCTGCACATGCTCTGGGGGTGAGGAGCACATGCATGTTATCAATTCATTATTTATGCTGCACTTGGTTACCACTTATGTGCTGGACAGCGACATCACTGCCTACTCTACATCTGAGGGTATGGCAGTCATGGCAAGAGATATCAAGCTGTTGGGAAGACAGCAAAAGCTAGGCTGTGGTTGGATTAACATTTGATTGCCTAAGTAGTACAGCTTTGAAAGCATGGGAAAATTTGCCTAGTGAGCATGCTGGATTTTTTTAAAAAACATAAAGCCTGCCAAGATCCCAAACCTAAGGCGGAAAAAAGAACTTGTGGAGAACTTTAATTAAAGTAAGTGGGGAAATCTCCCCTCTTCTTCTGACAAAATAAAAATATGCTATTTTCACTCTATAGTCAAACTGGTTCTTTTTCTCTACTCCCCAAAAAAGGTTAAGCAAGAAATTCTCACAAGTGCTTTTTAGTGTTCTGGTCCTAGTTCATCCTTCATCCTTTTCTTTTTTTTTTTTTTTTCTCCTTGTGTACTATGGTGAAGAGAAGAAAGTCTGTTCTTCAAGAGAATAGTGGCCCAAATTGTTCCAAAAGACTCAATGTTTCTCATAAATATGTGCGTGTACCAAGTGTTTACTCAGTTTATTCTGCTTTGGAGGCAATACGAAGTTTTCCCCCACTCTTTGCTGTATGGATACAGGCAGCTGAAGTGGCTGTACTAAGGATGCCCTCTACTGAGAAAAAAAGGATAGGAGTGTAAGTAGGAGAGCTACAGAGAATCTTCACCAGCTAGTACAAGTAATAAAAGACTGCTTGTTTTCAGGTGCAGAGAACATTAAGCTTTATTTCATTTTTCAACTTGAGAACAGTTAAGATGAGCACGAGGACAGACTTGGTGACAGAATTACAAATTATAGGGATACCAGCAAATTAAAATGGGCCAGGGAACCTTCCTGAGAGATTTGTCTTGATGATCAGTGTTGTTCAAATGCTGGAAGGGACTCCACACATCTTTGGATGACATCAATTAGCAGCTTCCTGAATGAATTCTAGGTATGACTTGGCAGTTGGCACTGGCCAATGTCCATCTCGAGTGGGGTGGAGTTGGCCACCTCATCTTGGGTGGCCAAGGCACTTAAAAACTCTAGATACACATTGCTCTATACTAGCTGGAGTCATGTCAGAAAATGAGCCTTGGCAGATTTAAATTATTAGTATAGATGAAGCCTCAGAAAACAGGGGTACAGGGAGCTTGATAAGATCAACTGCTTCTTGCAGATGGCATAGATAGTGCAGGACAAACGCTCAGTGTTCCTGACAGATGTTTCTCCGTACAGTTCTCAAAAACCTCTAAGGACAGAGATTACATAATTACCACTGGCTGCTCATTCAATTGATAAACATACTTGGTCTCATTCAAATCTAACCTAAATACACCCTACTGCCATGGTGGGCAGCTATTTTCATATCCCAGTGGACTAAGGCAAGGCTGTGTTTCTTTTCTCTTTGCAGCTATCATTCAAATATTTGTGATAACAATTTATGATTTCAATGTTTTCTTCCTAAAGTTAAAACTACTCAAATATTTTAAAGTTTCTTGTGAGTCATGGTTGACAAATCTCTGACATCACACACATATATGAAGTATTTAAGTCAACATATTGATAACTAACGGAACAGAAGAAAATTCAGCCAGTAAACTGAATTTTCATTCTCTGTTGTCAATGTAGGGACATACCCAGCTCCTGAGGCTGTCATCTCACTCAAAAATAGCTAACTGAGGTATGATGAGTATGATCCAAAGTTACCTATTTCTTACCACTGACAACAAAATTAGCCCAGGTTTACTAATTCCTAATGAAAGATCTACAGAGAGTTGCTAAAACAAGAACTGGAGAAAGCGAGATGATCTATGATTGTTAATGCCAAAACTTCTATCAACAAATCCTGAATTCTTGAAAACCACACCACCTGTGGTATGTTCCTGTATTAGCCACCACAGGCCCAAACAGAGACCAGCAGCTTCCAGGAAATATGAATAATTTTATTCTTGTTTATATACTTTTATGATCAATAGTTTTCTTGCCACCAGGTAGCACACGGGATGCAGATATTTATGGGAAAGCAGGAAATGCTGTGTGTGATGGACAGGAGGATGTGCTCAATACAGTATTTTTGTTCAGAGGAGTCTCCTGAGGGAGAAATAAGCATTCTGTTAGAATGTGGTCTATCTGGTCTTCATATTATTATACACAGAGTGACATACAAACTACTGACCCTGAAGGAATGCACCCTCAGAGTGACTGGCTTCATTGAGCCCATTCTCAGACAAGTATCCAAAATACATCCTCCAAAATTTTATGCTTTCTTTGCTATAAATAGGAGACAGATATAACTAGTCTTTCTAGGAAGTCTTTTCCTGAAGCCTGAATATTTTCAAATAAGGAAAACATTTGTAATGGAAAACAAAACATTTGGGTTTTTTCACCAGAAGAAATGCAATACTGGGAAAATTATTTTTTAAATTATGTTGACTAGCTGCATTATCTACCAAGTTTTCTCTACTCTCTCAAAAGGAAGCCATGTTTTACTTCCAATTGCTCTGTAAAAAGTGACTTCTCTCTCTAAGGTGGGAGGAGGGAGCCCACCAGTGCTTTTTCATTGACACAGTCTGGGCACTCCTCTGAGTCCCCTCCCTTTTCAAGGGTCTTTGAGGGTTTTTCCATGTCTTTTGATCCCAGAAAGGATGGAGCCAGACAGGCAAATGCTTCCCATCACTTGGTGTCCTAACCATTGTTATCTGAACTCCTTTGAAGCTGAGAACCTGATGCCCTTATCTGTGCCATTGTCTCACCTTTCCTGTTAACTTCTGCTGCCTTTCCTTTTAGAGTTCCCTTTGCCTTCACAAAGGGATCAGACAGGCATCAGAGAAACCAAAAACACACAGAGCCCCTGAAGGATTGCAGTTTTCCAGAACTGCCACAGAGGAAATTTCAGGGCATGCAGAAACAGAGGGGTTTTTAAGGGAGTCTACACAAATATCATAAGAGATTTCTTGGTGACAATGACCAATGGTATGGCGTGTGTCAGATGGCATTCCCTGATTTCACCACATGCCTGGAAGCTGCAACACAATGACATGAGACTGCAAGTCCCCAGAGACTGGGGCATCCTTCCTCTAGGGCCATTGGTGATAAGGAACCCTTAGATAAAGCTCAAGTATTTTTAATTCTTTTTTGTAAGGATATTCTGTAATCCAGAAGTTGTGTGTCTAAAAATTGGTTTGAAATCAATGCTGTGTTTTTCTACAGTGAAGATTTTTCTGTACTCACATTCTCACCATGTGATGCACAAATCTTCAGACTTGCTGGAATAGTTGGTTATCTGGTGAGGCAGCAGGGATCAAGACTTAAGTATATATTTTGGACAAGTTTTAAATTACATAATGAAGTACTGAAATTAAGAGATTAATGTCTTTTGCATTTCCTTATAATCAGCGGAGAAAACTAGAGAGGCTCTCCAAAAACCTGCCTAGAAAATCTCTCTCTGAAGTAGTATTTTGTAATAACATTAATACAAAACAAGACAGGTAGAATATTATTTGAGGCAGAGTTAATATCTATTACTGATATAGGTTGAAGAATTAAATAAGCCTTTAGGTATAGAAACATTTCGTAAGGCTGGAAAGAGAATCAACAAATGCTTTGACATCTGCAATTGAAATTTAATAGCCCTGTTAACACTTTTATTGTGCAAAAGATGTAGTTATCAATATGAATTGTACTGAAAAGGAAGACATCCTTAAGAAAATATATTGTCAGAAAAGAGAAGAACTGGTTTTAATTGCTAGATTTTTTTTTTGTCTTAATAGCTTTCAGTTTTCTTTCAATATCTTCACATAATAACCAAAAACAAAAGGACTCCATAGGACTATTTGTGGTAGTAGCATTTTCCTAGTGAAAGCTGCAATCTCAGCTTTTCTGGTTAGGACTGGACAACAGAGTTGTCCAGATGTTATTTCTCAACAGAGAAATAACATCTCAGAAAAGATTTGTATGAATATTTATATTTTTGTTTAGTAGAATGTTAAAAAAGAACAGAGAATGGAAAAGTGAGAACAGCTCCAAAAGAAATAAGTAATCAAGTTAAGACTTTTCTTGCAAAACAATCAACCAAGCTTTTGAAAGAAGATTTTTTGATTAATATAAAAAATTAATTCCAAATGAAAGGTATGATTGATAGTTTAGATAATTTCACATCATTTTTTAAAATCTTTTTCTTTTGGTTTGTTTAATATAAGGCATCGCTTAAATTAAAATATTGCTTCACAATAAAAAACTAAAATATAATTGTAAATATATCCAAAAATCCATAGATGGTCTCATCCCACAGATTAACATTGTAACAGTATATTGTGGGATTGTTTATCTTCTTTCCAGCTGATCTGTTTTAAACTCCAGTCTCAGCAGTCTTTTGCCATATTTGTGAGACAGAAATGGACTTTGATTCTACATTTCTAGAAAACCCTGCCTTAAAAAAACCCTATGGATATGTAGGACTCTGAATTACAATCATACATGTGTCTTGATACAAGTCTCCTAATGGAACATTTTCGGACAGAGATAGATGATTAATGAAAAGTGAAACATTTCTGAGAAATTATATGACACCGAGAAAGTTGTGAAGAAGCACACATGGATTTCAGAATCTGCTGACTGAAAATTGGCACCCAAAATCTGACTGTTCCTATCCTTTCACTCGCCCTGCTGATAAGGTACCAAGTGGATTGTTGAGGAGCTGAGCCTGAGGGCTGCCAGCCTTTTACCAGCACACGTGGCAGATGAAGAAGCAGCACTGTGAAGTGCATTCTTGTCAGAGGTGGGTGCCTATGCCCGGTGCCACAGGCTACAAGTGCTGTGAGCAAAGTGTAGCAATGCTGTTCAGCTTTAGCCTCTCTGCAGAAGACCATGTTCACTTTCCATATGTCACTAAGTTACTTCTGAGCACCTTGTGTTGGCACATATCCCTAAAATGCTCCATGCTAAATACACACTGACCAATAAACCCAGAAAATCCCTGGCACTTTACAGAAAAGCTGGGATTGCAATGCAGAGAGTTACTTTGCAGACCTGCCCAAATGCCAGCAGGACTTTCATTGTTTAGACAAGAAAGATGACAACAAAAGACTACATTAAATGACTTCTCTTAGGTGGAATATTTGCCTATGTCACAGCAGAACATCAGTAGATCTTGAAAGCCAGGGGAATATCATTAAATCTAAACTGAACAGATGCACTGGCTAATACAAGGTCAGAGACAACAGCACTTACAACTCACTAACACTGTAAGCAATATCCAAGCTAAAGATATGAAAAATAATAGTCAGACATCTTTCAAAACTGGGTTTACATGCATAAGGAGAAGTTATACAGTGGATATGAGCAATGTATTTGGAGATCAATCATCCATTACACTATGGAGCTTTCTCTCTCCCCCATTCAATGTCCAACTAAAATTCCAACAGCAGATGATCAAACCTGAATTGTTAGATTAGTCATTGCAAAGTTCCCTTTGTATAAAATCAGAGGATGATTAATTTCTTTTCAAATCATACCATAAGTAAATAAGACCAAAAAAACAGGCCACTGTTGAGAGGAAAGATGGATGCATTCACTTCTTATAGACACAGAACAACCACAAACGTAATAAAAGATAATATGGTATCCACAAAGTAAATTTTTTGAGACACATGATTGATGTGAAATATTTTTCTATCCTCAGATACATCACAGAATGTTTGTCTATATAAAGTGTTATCTTTTGGAAAAATAAGCCACCATCTGGCTTGTATTTGGTAACAAGCTTTTTGTACTGAAACTAAAGTAAACATCGTGATGGCAAGACAACTGCCAAGATCTAAGTAAATAGGCTTTTTTCCACCTGAGGAAAGACAATTGAGGACCATAACCAGCAAATCTGAATAGTTTTGGGAGGAGACAGCAATATGCTACTAGACAAAATTAACATTTCGTAATAAAATAGAAATTCCATCAAATAGGAATGACATTTTGGGATAAGAAAATGGGCTGCAGTAAGGTCAGAATCATTATGGCCTGCCTGACTGAACAGAGGAGGAACAGATATAAGAGAGTGGTGACCATTCCATTTCAAATCTGGGATTGAGATACAACAAAAAGATTATCGAACAGGAACAAAATTTAGTGTATGAGTCTCAATCCTTATTTGTCCACAGGTGACTTCACAGGCTGTGTTACTATAGTCCTCTGGTATCAGGAGAGGCTAAAGTGCAAATCAAAATGTCTTACCAAACACTAAACATTCAAAAAGACAATTTCATTTATGGTGCTTTGTTATAAAAATATAAATGACTCTACCCAATAGAGTTGCAGGTAGCTGAAACTGCCATGGAAGTCCCAAGAATACAAAGGAATATATTCCCTCCATTATGTGTGTATGGCTGGGAAATTGAATACCTTTAAAATGCCAAAGACGCAATAAAGGTTACAGAACAAAACTGCACTAGAATGAATTCTGCAGTCAGAGCATGCAACTAGCGAACTGATAATGAATGAGAGAGAAGTCTGAGAGAGCTGGGACTCTAGCCTGGAGAAGAAAACACTCAGAGACAGGGGAAGGTGGATCGTATCAAATGTGATAAAAGTATATGCTGATATATCAATGAAGAAAAGGCAGTCAGATTCTTCTCAGTGTGCCCAGGGATAGGACATGTGGCAGAGGTTAACAAACCTGAAATTCCACTTGAAAGCAAACTCTTTTTACTCTGAAGTTGATCAAACACTGGAGCAGGTTGTCTAGAGTGATTGTGGAGGTTCCTTGAAGATATTCAAAACCTGACCGGGCATTTTCCTGGTCAGGTTGCTCTAGGTGACTGTATTTGAGCAGAGAGGGCTGATTAGATCATAGAACCATAGAACATGTTGATTTGGAAGGAATTGATCATGATCATTGAGTTCAACCCCTGGTCCTGCATAGAACCATCCTCCAGAGTCAAGCCATGTGCCTGAGAGCATTGGCCAAATGCTTTTTGAACTTTATCGGGCTGGTGCTGTGACCACTTCCCAAGAGATCAATGTCTACCCTTCCTCTTCCCCTCACAAGAAGATTATGACTGCAGTGAGGTCTCCTCTCAGTCTCCTGGTCTCCAGGCTGAACAGACCAAGTGACATCAGCCACTCCTCATACAGCTTCACTTCAAGGCCCTTCACCATCCTCATGGCCATCCTTCAGACACTTGCTAATAATTTAGTGTCTTTTTTATACTACTGCCCTCTAAACTGCACACGATAGTTAAGGTGAGGCCTCCCCAGTGAGAGCAGAGCAGGACAATCCCGGCCAACCCCCTGCCTTGCCCAGCTGGCTGTGCTGTGCCCAGGACATGGTTGGCCCTCTTGGCTGCCAGGGCACTACTGACTCTTTCTTGGACTTCCATCAACAATGGTCTCAAGAGCTCCCTTCCACCCTAAACCACTGTGTGATCCTGTGACACCTTGAAATGGAGCGAGCAAGCAGCCAAGCTGTGCGCACAGCCAGGAGTGTAACAGGGGGCTCAGTGCTTCCTGTGTCACAGCAGCGTAGATGAAGCCAGTTTACAAATAGCCTTGCTCCATAGTCCAGAAAAGAAGGACATGAATGTCAGTGAGTTAATTGCCCAGAAAGGCAACTAAAGGCAAGCTCCAAGTCCAGACATGACAGAACTTGGACTAAGGCTATTACAGCTGCCCAGCACACGGCACATCAAGACACATCTAAACGGCAGACGGATGATTCCCATAAAGTTTCCTGCTCGAGCCATGGGACTTGCTGGAGCTCACAGTAACTTTATCATTGCTTGGGTAAGTTTCCCTTGCAAGACCTGATGGTAAGAGAGGTCACCCTCTTTTTAATTACAGCTGCTACTTTTCTTTCTACCACAAGGGTGATATGAGGATAAAGTCAAGTTAGGCAAAGGATGTGTACTGCAGAAATTTTGGGTCGTCCCTGCACATACAGAAGAGTCCACAAGTGATTAAGTCCTTTCTTTTACTCCATTTATCCACACATCTTCCATCTGGATTTCCTAATGAAGAATGATGGAAATCCTCTATTAACCAGCTTATTTGGTTTGTACTTCCTATCCACCCAGCAAATGTGTGCAAAGTCCAAAATCAGACCTACCACAGGTTACCTCTTCTTCCAGAGGAAATATAGCAAGGGAACCCGGGTCATTTACAAATTTCTTGAATAATCAATGATAATTATTAATTGTTTTTACTTTTGTATTTCATTAGGAATACCAGCTCTGAGGGAGCAGGAATGTAAGAAACATATTTATAACATAGTAGATTCATAATTTACACTGTCAGTGGAACAACTTACAAACCCTTTTCAAGCAGGAGTGACCAATTTACTTTCAAAGAGCCTAAATTGTTCATTATTCTCCCTCTAGTGACTCAGAATTTTATTGATCTGTCAGTACACTGCACCATTTAAATGGGCTATTCTTCAAATAAATGCCCAGTTAAAGCTTTCATACTCACTGAATGTTTTTTAAGAGGAGCTGAATTGTAAATTCCCAGGCTTCTTCCTGTGACCAGAGATCCACAAGCACTTCTTTTTTTCCTTTTCTTTTTTCAGACCACAAAGTTTTCAGTGCTCTTAGGAGAAAATCAGAATTACCTTGATGAAAACATGAGATAATATCTGTTATTTTTCTAGTCAAAGACTCACACTATAAAACTATTACATTGAACAAGTTGGAAACACTTATAAGAATGGAGATAGACTTTATTAGCCCATGCTGTTTACAAGCAGAAAATTATTCTGATGTTTCAGAGGGTCTGGGAGTGGTAAGGGTGGGGGAAAGTCAAGACGAACTGATTTTTGTTGATTTTTCTTTTCAGAATAAATAATGGAAACTGCAACCTTTATAATTCTGAAGGAAGTTTTCTGGAAATAGATTTTCTGAAATTAAGTTGGATGAAACAGTCCTCAGTAGAAAGGTAAAAAAACAAAAAAGGGATTTAAACTTCCAAAATGTCCAGAATAATAGTATTTAGGAAGGTTTTACTGAATTGCAGTCTAACCCCTTCAGCATTAGATTTAATCAACATTACCACTATTTATTTTTTCAGCTATCATAGCAAAGGACAGCAAATGCTTTAGAAATATTAGAGAGAAAGCACAACTAGGCAGTTATTAACCAATGTTATTGTGTCTAAGCTGAAAATAAATAAGCTTTAGAAAATTCCATGTTGGAGGTGTTGTAGTGAGTAGACTTTAGTACCAAGTGTAATAACCAATGTGTAACAGAAGAAACTGTGAGTATGTATATTTTTAGAACTATAGGAATGTTTTGAATTCAAACTGACTAGACTATATCAGAAATACTCTCAGACAGGATGTTTTCCAAGTTATTTATAAACCCATGTGTTAATGATTTATCTGAGTCAAGCAGGTGAGATGCTATAATTCAGGGCATAAGAAATGAAATATTTGATGTGTTTTGCACCTACTAACCCAAGTGAAAAAAAAGATTAAGGGAACAGTCAGAGATTTCACAGTTTAAGCTGAGAATGCAGCTTATGTGAACAGTAAATAGGTCTAAAGGGAAATTCTGGATGCTCAATTCTGTTTATTTGTATTAAACAATAAGAATTTTAATTGTGGATTTGTCTTTCATGATTTAAATAAAGTTTAGACCATAGATCATAACCCAGTGCAGTGCAACGGCGCCCAGTGAGTGCAGTTATCAGAGGATCAGTTTTCCCACTGGTTGAATCTTAAAGAATTTTGCAAACCAAATGTGTCTTCCAGGAAACATTTTCTATTTCTCTGCTCACACTTTAGAGATGCATAAAAATGTTGAGTGGGATTCAGTTTGCAAAACCCTGCCTATGCTGTTACTTAGGTTCCTAAAAGTCTAAGTACTTTAAGTTAGGGTAGGAGTTCAAAGTACTGTTTTGATGGGCTAGAAATTACTTTTTCAGCTTTTTCTGGCATGCATTAAAGATGCATGTAGTAGCCATGTAGTATAGGAGGAAAATAAAGAGTTATGATAAAGAGCAGTGAAGTACATAGTGCACGTGCTATATTGAGACAATTTTATGCAAGAAACCTTATTTTGACAGTGGACAATAAAGTTTATCAGACCATTAATGTGAATTAATGCTGAAAGTTATGTATATAAGACAAACCATTGTTAGTATGGGCTCAGAAATGACCTGCCACCACAGCTCAGTTTCTTGTACAACAGAAGTTTGAGGGAAGCAGCCACTTTGTACTTGGGACGTAGCTGTAATCATGAAGAGGTCAAAACAAAACATAAAATCTATTTGCAGAAACTTATGGAACATGACCAAGAATTTTATAATTTAGTACTGTTTAGTTTAGAAGAGAAAGAGTATTTGCTAAATCAAGAAATATGGAAGCTGAAGAGAACATAATTCAATTTTTTTCCCAGCATGTGGTTACCCAAATTTCTCTGAGAAGTCATGGTCAAGTAAATATTGATAACTCTCCAAGAAACTCCAAATTTACTGCACATTTAACTTCTGAACAAGATCCTGGGGTGATGGGAACTGGAGGAGTGGACGGACCACTATCTATGTCAAGTGATAGAGCACAGCAGCTTTCACTGTATCAAACAACATGGCTTGCCCCAAAATCATGCTTTGGGTTGTGGTGGGAAAATCAGTAGCAGGTAGCTGATCTATGCCATAGTATTTCTTGTGGAGAGGGAAGCTCTAGGGTCCTGTAAGCCCCAAGGACAGGGTGACATGAGCGAGGGGGTGGTAGAAGAGCTAATGGAATCCTGAAGGACCTTACTCTTCCTCATCTTCACCCCAGATACAACTGCATCGGAAACAGTGGTTATAAATTTCTGAGAGAAAGGCCTATGTAGCAAGTGTATTTGCATGTTCACAGGAGAGAGGCAACTGGGATAAAGTAATTCAGTACCATTCTTTGTGTGTGCGTGCATATATATATATATATATTTA